>JAVQJG010050394.1:0-44449 GCA_036024015.1 Craterocephalus amniculus | reverse complement strand
AGGGACAATTCAGAGGGATCTGGAAGACCAATCGGTAGCCTGTTGTGGCCGCTGACCGTCACTCTAACCATGGCAGCCGTGTTTGATCATGTCAGTCAGTAAATGCAGGTAACCAACATGATGGCGAGGCTTCACTGCACAGCTCATTCTGAGTAACAGCGGACTACAAGCTGCCTATGCGCGCGATGGGCATGTGTTTTTCTCCAAATTCCAGCCCGTTTCTCCGGCGTCATCACTGGTCTGTAGTTAAGTTCATAACTTGCTGTTTCCTGCCAGTGAGACTACAGCTGCAGATCTAACAGGCCCCTGATTGTCTCTGTGAGGTACATTCTCATGTAAATAACTGTGCATAAAGTGTGAAAGTTCTGTAAGACCCTCCTTTTCCCCGCATGGCGCACTGCTGCACTGACTGGCAATTATACCGTGTGATCCATGTTGTGTATTAAATTTAAAAAAATGGAAACTGTAGATCTAGCTTGTCAGCATTTAATACCAACGCATGGCAGCAATAAACAAAAAAAATAACGTCTTATGAGGGATTTGAACACCTACCGACACGACGGCAGGAGTTAACCAGTCAGACACACAATTATCCAAACACTCTAGGGCCAGGACACATAACGACTTAAAAAATTAAAAGAAATATACGAAAATGAGTGAGGACCTCAACTTTCACAATAGAAATAAAAAAGAGCAAACATAACAACACTTTTTATATGATTCTGATACAATATATTTGTTTGTATTGTTGCATAGCGCTGTTGTGATATGTCAACACTAAGGACATTTTTTCGTTTTTGTTCGTAAGCCCTCTCAACCTCTTATTTAAGCCTAGAACACTATTGCCAGGTTGTGCTGTATTGGTTTTGAATGGCTACGCAGAAGGCGTTGGTGTTCTAGGGTTAAATCAATTTTATTGCCAAAAAAAATGCAAGTTAGTCGGACAGGATTTATTGTCCCATAACACTGTTACTGTGTATTCTTTTGGCCATGATCACTGAACTGTTTGGTGACAGCCCTACGTCAAACTATTCAGCTTTATACCTGTATGCGGTGGATCTGAACACGATAGGCTCGGTGTCGTGGCGAGACGCTGTACTCCACCTTCACTCCAGGCAGAAAGTGTCTCCTGATAGGAGCATCACACGGATGTAACATTTGCATTTCCATACCATTGGGTGTGAAGGACACCTGAGAGACAGTTAAAAGCATCATAAGTTAAACAATTAGCCCTGAAATTACTTCACATTGTCACCATTAATGAACCGTGTGGTGGTAAATGAGTATACATCCTGAACAATATTTGGAATATAACCTTGAAATTGTTCTCCAGATCAACGATAGAAGGTTCTATGGGTCCAGATTCTATGTATTCCTGGAATCTGCTCTCCAGAATCTCAGTTTCTTTAGCACTCAGAGTTTTCCACCGATTCTTCTTCTTTGGCTTTAATTCCCACACCACATCAGAGCTAAGACAAGAGATAAGTAACAGAAATAGATTGTCAGTCATAATGACAAAACCACATGATTTATACTTCAGCAAATGTACCTGTACTGCAATGTATTTAGTGTATCTATGTCATAGCACACACAGTAGCAGCTGCATCACTCACTCAGATACTGAACTGAGAGAAAATTTAAAAAGACAATATTTCCACTTGCGAAATAACTGTAATGTGCAAAATAAGCATCAGCCAAAAAAATCAAAGAATCGTTAGAAAGATATTTAAGAACCCTTTCATTGCAGACATAACCTCTGAGATACAGTGGGATAGTTACTGTCATCTTTACTCCAAATTCCAACTGTACTTTACCATTAATGAAACACAAAAAACATGATAAAGCACCTTGTGATCCCAATAAAGGAAACCTCTTGGCTGGTGGTGTTGTTGACCAAGGAAACACCCACGTTCTGTAGCGACAGGATGATTTCCTGTTCGGCCATGTGTCCCTTCTCATTCTCACAGAGCACTTTATGGACCTGCTGATCCTCAGTGAACAGCACAACACGTTGCAGACCTTTGCATCAAAAACAGACACCGTTAAGAAATGTTTACTCTTTCAGCAATGTAAAATAAATAAATAAATCTATTTGTTAAAGCTGGAAAGAATTCAGAGATTTACTTTTCAAATTCATCAAGGGTGAACACAAGCTCAGAGTGAAGTTAGGTGGCTGATGTGGCACCTTATTATTTACATGTTCTGGTAAATGTTCTTACTCATTCAAAGTTAAAAAAAGAACTGAGAACAGACTGAAAATGTGACGATCGTTTCATGTGCATATAAAAAACATAAAATATAGAGGTCTGGACAGATTGTTGAACTTTACCTTCATAAAAGGAAATGACAAAAAGTTTCCCTTCGTTGTTCATGTCCATGCGCAGGTCCTACGGATGCAAAGGTAGACAAACACACATACTGTAGACATCTGTTTATGCCTTAGAAATGTTGTTTAACTCTGTATCCAACCCATAACACCACCTAACCTAAAAGATTTATACTGTGGGCAAAAAATAAAATAAAAAAAAACTTGTGAATTAAAACAGCACTTCTACATGCTTTGTTGTAAATGTGCAGCAAAATGGACTAAATCCCACTTTAATGTTCATTTGTACATATGTACAAATTGATATGTCCAGTTGCCTTAGACTTTCCAATATATATATATTCATAAAGTATAATCATATCAAACTAATGTCATTAGACATTATTTTGATGTAATTATACTTAGGATGGCCCTAAGTGAGAAGTCTTTGTGCAAGGTAACAATCACAACTTAAAAAATGATTGACTTTATTCATTAGGCACATAAATCAATCCGAGTCAGCTACAGTACCTCCTCACTCTTCAGCTTTCCAGTATAAGTGCCGCACTTCCAGGAAAGCTCTCGGGACCCAGTGGGTGCTGTCCAGGTGTAGTACACAGCTTTCCCAGCCTCCAGCTCCTCCTGTTCTGCCTCCTTCTGAGTACTGCACACAAACCAAATACACCCACACACAAAGTGTATATTTTAGAAAATCTGTTTAAATTGCAAAGCAGACTACTTCACTGATATGAAATGACCAGACAGAGAGAGAATACAGAGTAAACACACGATGATATAACAGAGCCCATCCACAAGAAGTTACACATGCCAGCAATCCAATCTAAAAAACCTAGAGGAAGAATAACAGCAGTCATACTGGCGAAGCACCCAAAAGGTCCCAAAATGTATATCCTGGAAAGTTAAAGTTTAAATATAGCAAAGGGGTAAACATAGAAAAATGAAGCAACAATAAAAATGGAACAGGAAAGCCCAAACTATGCACAATAGAAAATAAGAGAGCACTAGTTACTGAAACAGCTGGAGGAAGCAGAAGCTACAAGTCCTTTGGCAGAGTCCCATCAGCAGCAGTCCAAACTAACATCTCTACAGGTAAATATGACAATGCTTGAACAGGAACAGAATGTTAAGTTTCAGACGTCTAGCCTGCTCCTTTTATTTCACTCTTGTGATGTTTAGAACAAAATTCTTGCAGATAAAAAAAGGTCCTTAATGAAAAAATAATTTTGGGTGTGACAACACTGAGAGAAAAAATGATATTATGACCTGATGTCACTTGGAGAAAAGGAGCAGATTACACTCAGAGCTGGAGCATTATTCTTCTACTGGTGCCAGCTTCTACTCTTCATCTGATCAAACTCTGCACTCAGACATGTTGTCACTACAAAGCCACTGTGACATGTAACTCAAGATTATTCTAAATATGCTTTAATGCTTCAGGATAATTTTTTTTAATGCCTTTTGACTTTATGCATTTCTCATTTAAACAATATTTAGATGATAAATGATTGATGACAATTTACTTTTTTCATGTTATACCTAATTTGTCTTTCTAGTGGTATTACTGGATCCTCACAATCCCCCTGTAGTTGTAGTTACATCGACCTGGGTTATTTCTAATATACTTATGCTAATCAAGCACATGACATTTAACTTTAAGGAAAATCTGTCGCTACTTTGTCTCAGCATATTCATATCACATGGTAACCTTTAGAAAAAACTATCTAATATACCACTTCAATTTAAAAAAAAAATCTATGCTCTTACTTCAAGCACCATTTATTATTTTCAAATCTTTATACTGAGTGCAGAGTGTGTCAGAGAATTTTCGCCCTGTAATATTTTTCTACCTGTCCTCCTCCTCTGAGAAGGAGAGGTCAAGCAGCTCGTCAGCCACCCATGAGGTTACCGTCGGGGCGCTGCGTGACTCACACAATGCAAACAAAAATCATTGTCAGCAACAAAACAAAAACACTTTTAGTCATCGTTAAACAAATGGTTTAAATCAGCAAAACTGTCCTTTAACAAACATGTACAAATGCAATGAAAATGTGAATGCTGCAAAGTAGGAAAAATAACTTTATTATGAAGACTTCAGTCCAACAAAATCACAGAAATAAGAGACAACATTAATAGCACTAGGGTTGGATGGCAGTTTAATCTCCATCCTTTCCGAGTATCCATATCTGACACATTTCACTCCATACTGCTCACAAAAGTCATCATCAGTGTGTGTGTGTGTGAACTTGCTTGCAGAAATACATGATATGCAAGGTATATAAAACTTTAAGGCTATTTCTTTCTAGCCTTCCCTTTTCTATTTACTCACCTCTGGCAGAACTGAAGAGTCTGGTCTGTAGTATGGTTGATGAGGAGAAAGGGGGCTGCCCCGTCATGATACTCAGAGAATCGGATTGTGGCCGAGTGCTCTGATAGATTCACATCAACAATAATCCCACCCACCTACAACAACAGAAAAACACCACCGTTTGGAAGAGGTTCATTTAGAAAGGTAGTGGAAATCTGCTGGAACAAACAATAAAATCATGTCTTTGTTATTCTTATATCAAAATAATAACACATGCAATCATCTTTTGTATGGGTCTACTCACAGAGTTATCCAGACGCAACAGGAGGCAGTTCTCAGGTTGTGTAAAGTCAATAGTCAGAGGAGGCGCTAAACAACCCTCTGCTTTGATCTTCAGCCGCTTGGTGTCGTTTCCAGGCCAGAATGGAACGGCTGACTAAATGAAGGAAGAAATTTTATTAAATGGGTAAAACTGCCATTTGTGAAAGTGAGCCAGCATCGGGGAACACACTGATCTAATATTAATGCTTGTGAGAACACACTAATGCTGCAATGAACCACCTGTTTCCTGTCAGGAAAGAACAAGTAAGTCCTCCCTTCAATTAGATGTAACTGATAGGTGAGAGGGTTTTTGATTTCATTATTGTGTTGGTAGTAATAATATTATAAAAATCCATCATTACGCACTTTGTACAGTCATTTACACAGTACAAGTTAAAACTTTAATCTAAGAATATCCTGCCTTTCCATAATCTTGTACAGCGTCTGACCACCACACAGCTTTACCTATAAAAATAATTCAGTCTGCATACTGTACATGACTTGTTTAAGATGAATAAAGTAATGGCTAATGACATATGGCTATGTTAGGAAGGACACATGTAATTTCTACTTTTTTTGGGTCCGACCTGCTCTGGCTCAGCTTCAGTCCAGGTTTCTTTCCCCTCCTCACATATGAAGACACGGTGCTTGGTTCGGTTAACCAGCATGTAAAACGGTACAAAGGTCACAATGCGGGTCAGACTGAAACTGCTCGCATCGATCTTCACACCAACCTGAGAGCAGACAGACATCAAACAAACACACACACACAACAGGTTATAATGTAATAAATAACAAAAATTGCCTTCATTACAAACAAAAGTTGTTGTTTTTTATTTACATTGAATAGATCTGTCTTTTGGAAGAAAAGTGATGTCTAAAGGTCCAAAATCTCACCAGATAATCTTTGTATCTGCTTTTACATGTCACATCTCCATGGCTACCAACTGTGTCCAGAGAGAATTCGTCTGATAGTTCACTGTCTGAGACCATAAGACGGATCTGAAGGCAGACAAAGATTAAATCTCATTTATAAACAGTACAAAATGATGGAAAGAAGCTTTTAATTAGGCAACCTACAAATCTGGACTCACTATCTGTGTCAACAACATAAGATATTTTTAGGAAAGCTGTAGTTCTTTTGACACTTGGCTGGATGATTGAAATAAAAAATACCGGAAACCATTTTCTTCGTACCTTATTGTTTTTCAAAAAGTATCGCGGCTTGAAGGAGAAGAGCAGGGGCATGTCATAGTCGAGTGGGTGTTTACGGTGGATATCGTCGGCCTTGTACTGCAACAACCGGTCCGTCTTATTCACCATCCAGTAAGGAGAATGGATAGCAATCTCAGTCTGTCCCGGATCATATTTAACATGAACAGCAATGTCCAACTCGGCCCTCATCCTCTCTGCCCCTTCTCCATCAACTTCATCATACTCTCGTAGAGACTGGAACACAATGAAGGTGATTTCTTCCTGGTCACTCTGGAGGCTGTAAGATAAGGTCATGAATTTATTACAATTTTAAATATGAAAAAAGAAGAGAAACATTTAATCACTACTGAAGTTACGATGCCCTGTGTGAAAAAAAAACATTTTGCTATTATAACCATCCTAATGCATAGTTTCCATATACATTTAAATTTGTATGCTAGTCATCTGAATTTCATTCATTCCTACCTCCAATATATCCAGTAACCTCTCGAGTATGATGAAATATTTTAACTTTTAATGTGTATTTTAGAGATTGCACAGTTTGCAGAGAAATTTGATAAAAAAGAGGTGATCAGACTAATAAATTACC
This sequence comes from Craterocephalus amniculus, assembly GCA_036024015.1. NCBI lineage: Eukaryota > Metazoa > Chordata > Actinopteri > Atheriniformes > Atherinidae > Craterocephalus > Craterocephalus amniculus. The sequence continues at coordinate 37,693 of JAVQJG010050394.1, read as the reverse complement.
AGCTTTAGTTAAACTGATCATTACCTTTTAAAACACAGTCCAGTTAAGAGTTTTATTCATCTCTCAATAGGAAATTAGTGTAATCTATAAAGTTTACGCAGTTCATACATCTTTTAACATCTTTCACATAAAACAAGCTGAATCGGCATTCAGCCATCAGAGATAAACACTAAACAAATTAAACTGTTCCCTTCTGTCCAACACCAGCTTGAACAATAGAGCATAATCTATACACTACCAACCCAACACACGTGTATCAGCGCACTCACAACATGCATGTTCATAAATTCATACAATGAATGAGATTAAAGTTAGACCTGTATTCAGAGGACCAATCCTGAGCCAAGTAGTCCAACAGGCGGAGATCAAGACTTGACTGATTGATGACAGCAGTGTGGATTTCAGCAGAGTATCCTGGGTTCAGAATAGCCTCAGGGGGAGAAATTCCACTGTTCTATTCACCAGTGGGTGGAAAGGAACAATGAATACAACAGGAAATCTAGAAAATCCTGTTTCTTTTCATTCATCAGCCTTACAGAAAGAAACTCTGTCAAACTCTAAATTTGAGTGTATAGTAATAAAGATGTGCTTTAAAGAACATCCTTATGCAACAACACATTAGTATTAATAAGTCAAAGAAAACACAATTTGTTGATACATATTTTGTCTGAATACAGTTTTTACAATCAATCAACCTGCAAAGTTTTCTGTAATTGATTTAGTAGAAGTACTTATCACTGATTTTACATTTTTGAAAAGAGCAGTGCATCATTGTTAGGAAAGGTATTCTTAAAGAAGTCATTAATTAATATCAACACTTAATATGATGCACTAGAACAATCAGGGTTGTTTTAAATGATGGGTGAACTATCCATTGGATGAGCAAAGTACTCTTGGTTTCTCCTTTAGATTCCTTCCCTGAAAACGTCTGCAAAAATAGGGAGTAAGAAGCTTTAAAGACACAACTTTTGCAATTTTTTCAGTGCTGACCCTCTAACGAAGGCTAAACCAGCATTCATTGCACATCTTACCTGCACTGTGAGCTCTCTCCAGCCAGTAAAAGACAGTCCGGAGATTTGTCCTATCTCTTGTTCTCTTTCTCCCTTTTCTGATGTGTGCAGTTCTTTGCTGTATAAGCCACAGTGCACGTTCAAAACGTTCACTGTTTTAATATCTATCTTTTAGCAGGTTACATGGTGTGTAAAGCTGACCTTACACAGCATCTCAGATTAAAAAGTTGTGCAGTATGGCTTCTCAGCCTTCAGATGTCACTGTGCATCAAACGAGTTTGAAATGCAGTGTTTTAAAGGAGCTAAAAGCGAAATTCATTGTTTTCACACTGAAGGAATTAAAAAATCTCTTAGTAAAGAACTGGGTGTGTATTTTCATCTGGAGTATAGCGCGACGTCACACAGCGCCTCTATGTTTACTAGCGGGCCCGGCCGAGCGTGCATGTACGTCCATGTACGAACACGTGCACAAGCGCCCCCGTCTTTATAAAGAGCCGCCACAGGGCGGAGTAATGACGCAGCGCCAGCACTCAAGATGGCAGAGTCTCACGGCGGTTGTTGTGGGAAGTGTCCGACCGAAGATGACGAGGAGCCAATATTACCTCCAAGAAACAACGTTATCTTAAAAGGAAGGGGACAAAACGCAGATTAATATTGGACATGCATTTCCAAGGTAGAGAGAGCTGCGAGACCGAAAAGGACTCCAGTCTGACTCTGAGCTGCTTTTCTCCTGGTGACTCTGGAACTGTGAGTCGCGGAGCAGACTCAACCTTGTCCACGTCTCTGTTTTCCTTTACCACGAGATGGTAGCCACTCGCTGCAACCTGCCGCTGCAGACAAGCTGATGCTGCTCTGAGAAGTTGTATTAAAATAAAAATAGTTTACATTAAAATGTGTATGTTATCGATCATAAAGGATGAATAATTAGAATAAGCTGCACTTCTAAGCTGAGCTCATGTATTACACAAGCAGAACCCATCATGAACTAGTCATATTTTCATTAACTTTAGAAAATACAAAGGGAATTTGTCATGTTATAGGCATACATACGTTTAAATATGCTCTGTTTAATAAAGTAAAACTGTATGAGGTGAAGAGGAGTTTTTCCTTTTTTTAAAAGGGGCGTGGTTTTTCAGTTGGGGAGAGTTGAGAGAGGCGTGGATCGTCACAGGCTTGGTTTTGGTTTCAGAGAGCTCTGCAATGCGCCACCTCGTGGCGAAAGAAATCGCTTTTAGCTCCTTTAAGGTCAGAAAGTTAAATAATGCATCTTTAAAGTCAAAGCCCATGATCCATAAATTATACACAGTCTGGTGTAACCAACTTGTTTGGGTCTTGTCAATCTACCATGTCCTTAAACACATCTTACCTTTAGTTTGTAGGCGATGGGGTAAGGCAGCAGGTTGCGTAACAGGACAGAGGGCCACAGGTGAAGCACAAAGGGCACATCAAAGTTCTCCCCAACACCTCCGGTGTGTTTGAATGTCACTGCATCCTTTAATGGCACAATGTTAACTGTCATAACGCCACCCTGGTCCCCGCGGCGACGGCAGGTCTGCTGGAGGTGCTGCTCAGGGAGTTGGTTGCTGAAATCATCATAACTGAAGCCCTCTGAGCACTCAAACTGTTGGCTTTCATCATCTGTATTGTCCCCCGTTATTGGCTGAAGGCTCAGTTCAGACCTTCAGAGGGCAGCGTATAGTAAATATGAACGAGGGGTCATTTGTGTTGGACAGCAAGAGTTTATGTGATTAGGAATAAAGTAAAGAAACAAAAGGAGTTTAGTAACGTGGGTAGATATGAGCAAGCTTGTTTCGCCTACCTATATGAGTCCAGCGGCACAGAGAACTCCTCAGTGGGAAGAGCTGTACCCAGATAATCAGATCCTTCAAAAACTTTGAATGATATTGAGAAATGATTGATGATCTGTAAATAGTTAAAAACAACAAACAATAAAACTGTGGTTAAGTGGGCTGGTAAAAAAATAAGTGGAATTCCTTAAAAGTGAGCAATAAAGAGATACTGTTGATACCATCGCGTATGCAAACTTGACCATTTTCCCAGAAGCGGTATTATGAAGATGAAAATACTAACAAAGGAAAGATTATGTGTTATATACCTGAAGAGGAGAGCGGATCTTGATGAACTTGCTGCCCGTCAATGAGTAAATCTGACAAACCAGGAACCGTGTGACTCCTGAGTCTTTGTGCATTACGCTGTACATTCCCCTGCCCACTTTGATCAGGGGGATCACACTGGCTGATGTGTGGCCCACAGGCGCTGAAAAAGAAAGAAATGTCAACAGTCTTTAGGAATATTTTTGGCTTCAGGATTGAGATTTTTTCATATCTTAACACTAGGAGCGCCGCCAGCGGTCATTTGACCGCAACATAAGTTATTTACGGTTTGGGCTGATACAGCTGCTGCATAACTGAATATTGACAAAATCATAACATATTATGGGCAGGTAAACATAATTATACTGATAATATGTAAAGCTGGGATCGTAAAAGGATCCGGACTCCGAGACACATCAGTCCGGACCCAGCCCAACCTACAGTAGGTTCTGAATTGCAAAGTGCTATTATCCTAAGTACTTTTTAAAAATAAATCTAACATAGATAAGTAAATGAATGGTTTATGCAGTGAAATAAAGTTTCCCTGGATTTTATTCATACGAATCTAGTGATAAAAACGTGTTACATTCATCAGTTTGTGCTGTCTCGTCATACAGCGCTGTCTCAGCGGTGTGACAGCCACCTGGCAGCAGCACATGAGCAAAGGCTGTTATGAATGACAGGAACCAGCAGCCTATCAGTACACAGGGTTTGTGATCGTAGAGCCAATCAGAAGCAGAGTAGGGCGGGCATTTGTTACAACTCCGTAGCTTCTGATATCCGACAGTGTTGCCATGTCTGCTTGTTATAAGCGACTTTGGGCTTGTTTTTTTAGAAAGTCGCTTGTAAAAATCGTCGGTCGCGGGTTGCGTTTTTTTGGGCTTATTTTCTCAAGTTCAGTTGCTTGTTTTGGCTTATTTTAACCCCTGTTTGAGCCTCACCCCTGTATGGTCACTCCCCCTAATCTATCCACAATAGAGCAAAATGTGACTCAGTTGTATGTGTTTTTCGATTACTCCTAAACACAACATAATCCCTTTTCCTAGGTTACCAATCAAACTGATCTCAGGGGCGTCAGACGTGCACACGAGTCGGTCGTTTCCTAGCCTGTTCTCTCACAAAGAGGGAAGATGCTCGGGAATAAGTGGGGAAAACATGGCAAGAAATATAAGAAAGCGGGGGAAAAAGACTATGATATAGGACTGGATCCGACCTCAGGTGGAAGATCAATGAAAGCGTTTCGCTGATTTTGCAAATGCAAAAAACTTGCTCATCATTCTGATTTACAACATGTTTGCACCGACAAATACAAGAAAAACTCTCTCAAAGATGAGGCTTGGCTTTACTGTTTCAAGACAGAATGAGACAAGACAAACAACTGGCACTGTGTCATTACCCATACGCAATTCTTATGCATTTCTTATCATATTAGTTTAAAAAAAAAACTTATCAACGTCTTTTTGACTGGAAATGGAAATGTATTGCCTATTTCTCAATTAAAACTATTTTAAAAGTTTCTATTACTAAAAGTCTTTAAGTAGACTTATGTGTGTATATATATATATATATATATATACACACACATAAATTGGTGGGTGGGTGTGCTTGTTTGTGTGAACAAGTGATAGTCGCTTCGTTTGGGCTTGTTTTCAGAGCGCTGGTCGCTTGTTTCTCTCACAAGATCTGGAAACACTGATAGCCGACAGTTTGGCTGAGAAAGAGTCCCTAAAGTGGATCTGTGGCGATGTACACGTGTTTAACTGCTCGTAAATATTGATGTGTTTACTTTTCAAAAGAAGTAACCTGGTAAAACTATAGAAAACAACTATCTAATAAAAGTCCTAAAATATCAAGTTCAGCCGTTTAGTTTTTAATACACCAATTAGCATGATAACGTGACTCACGGTCAAAAGACCGTTGGCGGCGCTTCCAGTGTTAAACTCTGACCATGATGACAGCTGGAGATGAGCTAGATAAGAAGGGAGATCCTTCACCGTAATACTTTTAAACACTGACTTAAAGTCCTTAAATAGAAAAAGCAGATCTATATCTGTTTCCGAGAAGAGAGCTGTAATTAATTAATTAAATATAGCCTTAAAAATAGAAGAGGACTAAGGGGATTTGTAGTTCCAGTAACTAGAATTTGTTATTATTAGTAATTGCAGTTAAACAACAACAAGAGCAAAATGATAATTGACCATGTACATACAGCATAACTGAGTGTAAATTGCAACTCACTAGGTTGAATGAAGTAGTCTTTTCCACTTAAGGAGATCATGGCTGAGAACTGATCAGAGTCAGTTTTGGTTGAATAGTCCATCCCGATAGTTTCACCATCCTCGAGCTCCACTGTGTTGTTGGTGCTCTGCTTACTAATGGGACAAAACATCTCGCTGTGACGAACAGAAACTGGCAGGCCCAGACGATTTTTCACAATAAATGGAGCTTCATCCTTTTGAAAACACTCCGAAGTCTGTTGGGCGGCCTCTGCGAATGCCTGGAAAACACACACACAAAACCCCCACAAAGATTATAGATTCCTACACAATCTCCGGTACCTCATGTAAAAATTATTAACACTCCTTTTCCCCTCTTTCTTACTGTGCCCAAGTTACTCAGCATGGCCAGTCCACATTTAGAGAGTGTGATGTTGAGCTGATCTCTACTGCTGATGAAGATGACTGTCTTATAGTCTGGGACACAGTTATCCACCTCGTCTGAGAACAATGTTTGCTTCACATGCTTCTTCTTCATCTGGTTGAAGGATAGAAGTTATTACACATACAATATGAGTTTATGTACATGTAAGCAAGTCAACGCTTCACTGATAAAAATAAAAGCACTTCAAAACAAAAAAAATTAAAACAACAAACGCTAAAAATAATAAATAAAAGCAGAAATTAAGAAGAATCACTAAGGCAGTTAAAAGCTTGTCTGCATAAAAATGTCTTCAGCTGATTTTCTGTTGGCATTGGTTAAAAGACTGAAGCTAATCTAAAGGTGATTTACTAAAACAAATAAAAAGGCAGTTACAATAATCTCAACAAGAAGAAACAAAAGACATTGATAATCATCTCTAGTTCAACTTTCAACATCAGTAGTCATTTTTGAAAAAGTAGTTTTGAAAAATTTCAAGTGATGCAAACAATTTCTACAAAATAATTTTGCCTTGACTGAGCAGAAAGGCCTATGACACTGGTAAGTTGCCTAATTTGTGGGATGGCAGGAACTGGGGCAATAATTAAAGTTTCTATTTAGTCTGTGTCGTACAAATGGGATTTCACCATACATCTGTAACTATTGGGTGTGTGCATTTTTCTGTTTTCCAGTACCTTCAGTTTCAGTGTCCACGGTCTGAAACCATCTTTGTTCTCATCTTCTAAAGGTTCCAGCAATGGCTCCCACACACCAACCATCTCATTGTAGTAGTGAACCTAAAGAAAAAGCATATTATTAAACACAAATTAAGTTCAAGTGCCTTCAGTTACATGTGATTTTGAGTTTAGATAAATAAAATATAAGCCAAATATAGGAGAGAGTATGAGATTGTGAAATCATTTATTCATATACATCCGTGCTTGGTTGTGTTACCTCTAGGTAGAGCTCACTATGTAAGTTAATAAGTGTGGACCAGTTTTTCACATCTCCAGAGAAGGAGGACTTGGCCAGAAGCATTGGAACAGTGTGGTGACCCACTCCAGCCTCCAGCGTTAAACAGATTGATTTTATGCACACCTGCAAAGACAGAGTCAGTGACATGATGCAAACTAAAATCTGACTTAAATCTCTTTGCTTTGTGTACATACCACAATACCATATAAAAAAAGCTTAGGTTAATAAAAGTAAATCATTAAATAAACAAAAAGATAGCAAGCTACACTATAACAATACTGAATAACACCTTTAAAGACTCTCCCTGGGGTATCAAAGGAGTCAGTGACTTTATGTCTTCATCTCCCTCCTCTTCCAAAAACCAGAGCTGGAGATCCTTCCAGCTCCGTTTCTGCCACAAGTCCACAGGAACGGGGCTGTCCAGCTCCCCGGGGGTCTCTGCTTGCGGAGTCAGTGCTGACTGGATGGTAATAACTGTGTTGATGATTATTGGAGATACCTAGGCAAAGAATTACACAACACAGAAGTAAAACATACTAACACCACAATTCAAAAAAGCTATATATTTGTTTGTTATCCTTGGCCAAATTCCCTTACTTCAGCATTCATTAAGTTTTATAGGAAACTGATTCTTGAAAAGAATCATCATTTCTGGCAAATTGTGCCGTCATACTCACTTAACATTAGCTGCATACAATTACATACATACAGTTAATCAGGAGGAGGAACTAAGCCTTGTGTACAGTACAGTATGATGACTTATTAACTTGAGGAAGAAAATATGTTTGGCATAATGATAACAAAACACATACCTTGAGAGAGAGAGTATTGATGGACACCTCCATCTTCTGAGGGGAAGTTGGGGACTGACTACTTTCAAAGAACACTTGACATGGCTGCAGTACAGTGGTCACATTGTTTTTCCTCCTCTCTCTTAAGAAGGGGCACGCCATAACCTAAAAAAAAAACCCACACACAACTGAGTATCTCCCTTAAAGATAATACTGACTGAAAACCACTGCATGTAATTTCAGTATTCAGTAACAACAGTAACATTGAAATCAAATTTCGGACCTTCAGGTCGTTGATAGCAGCAGTCATCTGTGATCCCTCCGCACCACTTTTCATCTGAAGCTCACAGTGTGTGGTCATCACCAGGGATGGGGCATTGGCACGTGTCAGGTCAGCCACAAACACAATCTCTGGGTTACGCACCAGAACATTTATCTCCATCTTTGACACTGGAGCTGGAGCAGTACCTAAAAGCAGCAGGTAGCATTGGATAAAGGTTTAGATCAGACATATAAACTACTTAATTTGTGTGTATCCAATATAAACTTTTATAAACTGAGTGGCCAAAAAACGGTCACTACCAAAAGAGTCACATGCACCGTTCACCATAAGTGAGGGATATGGTGAGACACTCAGTGGATGTCATTTATCGGTGTTAAATAAATAAACTAATGAAAATGGTGTTTCTTCTCATTTATTATTGGTAATATCAACCGGAATATTTACTTATTTTATTAAAATTCTTCAGTTGTAAATAACAACAGCAATATCTCTAACTTATTGTAAACGGTGTATTTCATTATTTTGTTGGACTGATTACAGCACACAGTCATTGTGACATTGTTTCAATAACTTTGCAATGCCGCAAGATTTATTTTCATCCAGTGTTTCATTAATTCTTCCCCAAGATTTTGTATTGATGGTGGGAAGTTTATACTTATTTGCTTAGTTAAATCCAGGTAGAGCCTTTCTATTGGCCAAGCATGTTGCATGTATTTGACATGAAATCCTTCAACAAAGCAAAGATGAATATAAAGTGAGGAGACTATAAATAATCATATAAATTATTTAGACAATCAGATTATATCAACTTACTGGAGTCTTTAGATGTGACAGAGGAGTTAATGTTCCTTTTCTCTCCAGCACCAGCACTGTTCTTGGGTTGTGGAATCTGAGCAAAACCCTGCTGGGTGGCCTTCAGAAAGATATCTGCTACTGTTAGCAGGAACTCCATGCTGGCACACAGGTTCACATCCTGCACCACAGTATCTATAATGGTCCCATCACGACCCTGACGGTAGTTCACCTCCACCATCATGTTCTGCTCTGCACCAGGACGCATGGCCATCATCCTGGATGAGAACATAAAAGAACTTAGTGAGAAGAATAAGTGCTAAACACAATATGAGAATTTCTACTTATACTATCACAATATAATACCAATTACAGGGGAAACAAGACCAACAGCAAAGACATTAACTTCAGTCATTATGTTACTTTTCTGTTACACTTTATGACCTAACCATACTGTGTATTGTAAATTAGACTGTCTTAAACCTTGAGGTAACCATCTTGATCTTTGGTCTTTTGTCATCTAGAAGGCACTCAGCGAGTCGGACTGCAGCCTTCATGGAACTGTCGGAGAACATGTGCACAGAGGTGGAGATGGCACCCAGAGTAAACTCTGCCAGCTTCAGTTGCTCATCATGTGAATCTAACTGTAGTAACTATAATAGAAAAGAAAATAGACAGCTTTAATTGGCCACATGTTTTGCAGACAAAAAAGGACAATTTCGTGTGCAGTGCTTTCCTTATTAAGTATACCTATAAGTGCATGAGAGTCTATCTTTACATACCTCATTCTCATTGGGGCTGTACAGGGTCAGCGTCATGCAATCAAACTTGAAGTTTAATTTGAGCGTGGTCTTCAGCTTGCTATTTTTCTGTGTCTCCACAACAGCAGCTGTCACCACTGTGTTACCTGAAGCAATATTATTACAAAACAGATCACAGGTTTATTGAGTTTTAGATACATTTAGAAACTATTCACATTTTCAGATTTTAGAAGAAGTCTTGTGTTTTTATGATTTGGGTTGATGTGTCAGAATTCATGGTAAAATAAAGAAAATGTTTTAATTTCATTGGGGAAGAAAATCAAACTCATCTTCCTAAGCTGTCAAATGAATGTATTTTTTAGTTAATATGCACACATTCACACAGACATGCATAAAACCACAGCTGCTTACTGCTAGCAGGTCCAGTGGCATCAGAGTCCTGAGACTCTTTGTTGGAAACAGAGTCAGAGGAGCGGTCAGCGGGGTGCAAAGCAGCAGGAGGTGGAACAACATCAGACTTTTCTGACAGGTTCTCGCTCAATGTCCTCAAGACCACAATCATGTCATCCTGGCAGAGGATCAGCTGTTGGGAGCAGACACAGACTAAGATTATACCTGGCATAATGTTGTTCTAAGTCACATTCACACTCCCGGATCCAAAAATCTGATACAGTATCATAAATGGATGAGGATGGATTAAAAATCCAAAAGGTTACTAAAATAAGGAAAGAGCCTAAAAATGGAACAAATAAAGTCATTACAATTGCTGTAAGTCATTGACTCTTTGATGCCATTCACCACCACTTACACTCATTGGCTTAAGATGAGCAGTGATCTCAATGTCAGGGATGCTGTGGTACCAGTTGGATGAAAGGTTTCTCTGGATTTCCAAGTCCAGGCTGACTGGCTTCAACAGCTGACTTTCTCCATTGAAACCCTCATTTATGTAAGTGGTTCTGGAAGTAACAGCAGTCATACCAAAAGTTATGGAGAAAATATCAGATATTTGCAAATCCCATGTAAATGTACAGTAACTGTATGTCCCACTGATGGCTGGTCTCTGACCTGTACATTTTGAGGTCTGTCAGTTTCATACTCATTATATCCACAACAGGCGGGATTGTAGAATCGCTTTTTAATGGCTGTTTGGCAAAGCGGTTCTTGACAGACAGGAAGCCGAGATCAGCTACAATGACATTTGATGAAGAGGAAGACTGAGGGAGGAAGATGACAGGTGCATTGAAGTGGACGTTCAGAGCAATCCGTGTGCTTCGCTCTGCCAGTTCCTTCACACCTGATGCTGCCTTTTCTGCAGCCTGAACTGTAACCTCAGCCAACGCCTCTTTAGCTTCCTGGAAATTATTGATAAATGCCTGAGAGGAAGACAGAAAGTAAAACCAGAGAAGTTGAGGGGGAAAAAAAATACAAACTTAAACTGGAAGCAATGAGAGTTATTGTCCCACATTTAATATAACAGGAAAATCATATTTCAGTGGGGCATTCTTACCAGTATTGAAGAGACAAATTTGTTGAGAAAGATGACTTGAATGCATCCCACTGTCAGCGTTACAGAGGTGTCAACTTTAGACATGTCCAAATAGGCATCTCCTTCTGTCGCATTGGTATAGTTTATCATCCGGAAGGCAAACACTTCCTTGTCAGCAATAGACACAGCCTGAGAAATGAGAACAAGATTAGAGAAGCAAACTAAAATAAAAAGATGTATGGGAGCAAAATCTCCAGAAATAAACCAAAAATGTTTTATACAGTGAATTATGGTAAGTGTTGGATAGAAAATGGAAAGCCAGGAACAAAAGAGAAAGAAGCAAACTCAAGATAAAAGTAAATATAAAGAATACAGTAACTACAGAAACAACAAACACAGTAACACCAGAGCTGGATTGAACACTTGCTAAATTACCTTCTTGTAGATGGCATCTTTGCTGCAGTCCACAATAACAATGTTTTTCAGGTTGGCTAGGACCTCCATCTCCCTTTTTCTCATTAGGACCTCAGAAACCAGACCTGGAAAGTTGAGAACATCTCAAATACATTTCTGTGCACTAGATAAACTTCAAAGTAAGGTAAAAAAAAAAGTTACTTGGGGCCACAGTACTTAGTGACAGTGCAGAAAAACTGCCAGGATATTTAGTACACTATTCCTTCCATACCTTCAATACTGATCTCTGAGTTCCTGGCTTTTTGTCCTCGAATGAACACTTTCAAGCAGCGAAGATCAGCTCTGATATGTAGATTCACCACATCTGCAAACTTGGATTTTTTTGCAGCTGTGAAAGGAGATGAAAAGAGAATTTTGAAATAAAAAACAAATACTGAAAATATCCATTAAATATAATCATAAATGTGTGTTTTATTTATTTTTAATGGTTTTGAACAGATCAGTTACATTAGCCTTAGTAATGTCTGAATAAGTTACAGACTGACTGAGTGAGTAATAGTAAATTAGTAAGCTAACATTAAAATGAAATTATTGCATCAGTTACTTTTTTTCCTGGTTACAGCAGTTTCTTCCTTCTTCTCTCCCTCCTTGTCTGCCTCATCCTCTTCAGGGATGGTGGGGAGCTCCTCCTGGCCTCCTTCCTTCTTGGTTGACTGGGGAATGAGGTTATTGAGGAAGTTCATGGTGTTGAGAAGAGCCTCCGTATGGAGATGAACATCCAGGGATGAGAAGGTCACCTGCAAATGCAAGCGCAGTGGTAAAAACTGACAAAATAGCATTTATGTAAACAAAAAAACAAACAAAAAAAGGGTAAAGTTAAACTTTAAATAAGCTGTGAAATTGAGAGCACTTACAGCTGCTGGGTAACTGATTTCTCTCACCTTGATAAGCTGCTCTGTGTTGTTATGCTCAGACTTGAACTCTGGACCATTTTTATCAGCCTAAAAAGGAAATCCAATCCCAAATGAGACTATTTACAATGCTTTTTAAAATGTTAGCTTAAATTAATGAAAAAATGTATCTCAGTATAAGACAGCACAAGTACTTTCATGTACTCCAGGGTAAGTAGATCTACTTCAGCGTTGTCTAGAGTGGTGATCAGCTGAACTTGCTTCTCTTCAGAATCTACAAAGGCAGGAAACAGATAAAGCACGGCCCGAAAAACATGCAAGATCCAACTGACAATAATTCACAAGATATTATTGAAATTAATAATAATGATTATAAAGGGCTTCTTAAATGCTTAGTAGAAAAGAAAGTCTCATTAACAAGCTAAACTAAAAGGTAGGAGACAGAATGAGTGCCAGTGGAATCTACTGACCCATGTATTCAGGACACTTTAGGCAGATCTCTCGCAGGTAGGTGTTCGACATCATGTCGAAGGTGCGCAACTTCAGCTCGGTGCCCAGACCCTCTATGTCGAGGTGGAGCACGGTGATCTCCTTATCTCCTGACACACGACACAACTGAATGGAAAACTGGATAAAAAAATCAAAGAAAAAGAATTACACTTGGAAGGGAAATGGCAGAATTAAGAGTCTGACAAAAATAACTGCACAGAAGACTCATCTGAGGATAAAATAAGATCAAAGATTTTTATCACTTGCACTTCAATTTTACAGATTTGAGTTCTTGAAATATAAATGTAAGATTTAATTAAACTGCTTACTGCTCCGCTTATAAAAACTTAAGAAACAAGGAATCCATATTTAATGCTGTATACTCACAACAAAATATCAAATAGCTAAATATTAAGTAAATATAAGTATGTCAAAAATTAGGTCGGATAAAAGGTTATGATTTAGATCTACGTCAGAGAGACCTTTCTGTACCTCAGTGATCTCAAATGTCAGGATTAGGTCAGTCATGTTCTTCTGAGTATCTTCTTTAATAAGACTCCTTTTTTTGCTTAAATCTGCATAGCGTAAAGGCATGGGATTATCTGGGAAGAATGGCTTATCTCCGATGGGAGAACTGGGAGCATCATAGAATAAATCTTCTTCAGAACCTGCAAGATGTCAAAAAGAGAGAGAAGAAAAAGAAAGAAAAAAAAATCAAAGACTTTGAAACAAATTTTCAAAAAAGAAGCTTCGCATAAAATTTGCAATCAGACACATTTTCAACTATCGGTCTGGTGTAGGTAAACTCCACTACATGTATCTAAAGGCACCTATCACTTGGTTTGTTCACATTATTCTTTCAAAAAATGGAGGAGTCAGAGAGTGTCGAACATATTTGTTTACCCTGAAGTAGAAACAGTAAAATACATCTCAATTATGCAAATAAGCTGCACAAATGTAAGAATTGATTCAAAAAAAGGAAGCTGCCATCGCATGTGTATCTTTTTCCCCCACGTCTTTCCAAATAGGCAAATAACAACCCAATTGAAACTGAGGACTTATTCAGACTCAAATAAAAGTTTTTCTCATGTCTAAAAGCCATGAAAAATTTTTTATGTAAAAACTTGAACTTGAACCTTGTACTATAGAAAAGTATAAATGACGTTACAAGAATATTTAGTCAGCAGGTTGCTGTTAGAAAGCGGCTCAATAGTCTCTCACCCAATGAGGTGATGCTGATGGTCTCACATGACTCGAAAAGGAGCGAAGAACGCTGGTCAGCCAAGTGCAGAGGCTTTCTTGGAGTGAGCTGAGGTGTGAATGACTGTCTAGACTGAAAAGAAAAAACATCTAACATGAACCACACTGAAATGTATCAATACAAAGAAAGAATTAAAATGCAACAGTAAAGCTACGTAAATTAACACATCAGCAACTTCAATGCACATATTTTGTTCCTGGATTATTCTTTAAAATAATTTTAACATTTGTTTTTGGTCATTTATGTGATCCTGAAAAAACATGTGGAAAACTGTCTTGGCACACACAGTTCTTACCTTTGAATTTGAGGATGGACCAGAGCTACGTGCAGCAGGTTTGCTCTCAGGCAGCGGGAAACTTTCTACCAGCTCCAAAACACTTCGAAGTTTGTCATCAGAAATTCGAAGAGACAACAGAGGAAGCTCTCCAGACATCTTGTACCTAAACCACAATCACATAATGGAAACAGAATGAATCCAAGGACCAGTGGCAACAGAGGCTCCCCTTCAGGATCTCCTGATATACTGTAGGGAAAATAAAGGTAACCAAATCACCAGATAATTGCAAAAATGGATTAAATAAAAAAGCTGCATGCTTACTTTGCCATGCGGGAGTCTTTGACCACCATCGCCCTGCTGAAAACCACCTTCAAATCCACAGGCTCCAGGATGTGAAGCGGTGACTGCCTCTGTTTACGGGCTTTTTTCCAGTCTCTATCTATGGACAATGACATTTTTTTTAACATTATTTAAACTATTTCGACCCAGAAACACCCATGCAAAAAGAGAATTATTCTTTTTAGGAGCTATTTATTTGTGAGATGGAAACTCTTTTTCAACAAGACATTGTCTTAAAGCTTTAAGATGATGTCTTCTTAGGTCTGCAAGTTATTTTCGTGGCTATGATATAGTAAATCCATCAGGCAACATGAGAACTCAATGTCAGTTTGAGCCTTCTTATTCCCAAACATCAGCTTAAATAGACTTAAATGAGGAATTCTTCTGTTCATATGAATGTACATTTCTTATATATACCTGGTTTGCTGTAAAGAAACTGTAAGCTGCTAAGTTGCACATCAAAGCTATCATACGCTCTGGACATGATGTCTTCAATGTTGCTGGAGCACACTGACAGCTGAGGCAGATTTTTCCTGCTTTGACTGGACATCTAAAGAAAAAAAAATCATTTAAAAAACACAAAATAGAAGAGGGCTTGTAAAAGTTAGAAACTTTGTAAATGTTGTGGTTATGTCTTTGATGTTTGTGCAGATTAAATAGTAAAAGATGTGTAGGTCATGTTAGCCCACTGTAAGTGTTTCACTTGACACTCACTGACCTGAAAGTGTCCGAGATCCAACAGCAAGATGTTTTGAGTTCCATTGTAAAAGCCGCTTTGGGGAATGATGACGTATGAGGCCATCAAGTTTACATTGAGATCAAGAACTTTCTGTGTTTCAATCACATACATTAAACCTGAAAAAAAAGAGGTCACAAGGTTATTATGGATACTTTTAACAAATTATGCACAGTTACAGAAATATACAATATGTAAACTTACACCTCTACAAGAAAAAATATTTCCTAAGAAACTACAAGGAAAAATATTTCCTAAAAGATGACTAAACTTTAACTTGACATATTGTACATTTTAATTTCATGCTGTCATTATAAAATATTTGCCAACGTTACATATCTAAATCTATCCAAAGAACTTCAAACTTATTCTGGCAGTGATTATACAGTAGTTATAACTACAACCACTCATAGCGCAGACCTCCACCAAGCCATTGTATTCATCTATTTATTTATCTATTTATTGGCACTGATTGTGGGCATTATTTTTGAGTTGAAAAATTGAGAAATTCTATTGTTGAAATTATCCCCATCTCCAAACAGTAAAAAGCCTTTAAAAATTTTTTGGATCCAGATCACCTTCAAAAATCTTATTCCATTTCTGAGATTTCCTGAAAATGTCATCAAAATCCATCCCTAACTTTCTGAGTTATGTTGCCAACATACATAAAAACAAACCAATACAGTCGAATTTAGTCATTTTCTTCGATGATCTGGTGAACTTTAATACACCACTTACTAAAATAAAATTTAAAAGTACCATGCTACCACCAAAAAACTGCCAGACGCCAAGAGTTTCAACAGAATAAACCGGAACCAGACAATCTGATTAACTAATTGACCAGGATATGCAGGATGTTTGCAAAGACTGTACAAGAAAACTCAAGTCACTGAAAACAAGGAATGTAAACATTTGCCCATCAGAGAGTTTAGATCAGGCTTGAGATACCAAAGACAGCAGAAGTGAGTACATATATTTGTGACTCACCAGTGGCTGTCCGGTCTCTAAACTGCTCCAGTTTCATCAAGGTTGCATTAGTGAGCTCATCCAGCTGCAAGTCATCAGGAGGCATGAAGAATGCCGACATGCTGTTCACCGTTATCTGAACAGAAAAAATGAACAGAATAAATTTAATATGTACTTTTTTTACCATTATAATGGTAGCACAGTGACAGCCAGCACCCACAGCATCATAGATGATTTCCAGTGGTTGCGATTGAACATGAAGGCGCTGGTTAGCACTATCACCCAACGGGTTGGTCTCAAACAGGATGGAGAGCAGCGGGGTGCCTGTTGCTGTTGCTGCCTTCCTTGATGAAAGGAGGGTTGGTGCGGGCCTGTTACTGGCTAGACCCGTGACTTCAAACAAACTGAGCTGAGCTGTGAGCCTGATAGGAAGAAAAAGTTAACATGAGTGGCAGGATCGCAACAAGGACATATAATGGAAGTACTCAGTACAACATATTTGGTAGCAGGCTTCCTATTGACTTGATAATCACAATAGTTGTTAAATATTTTTATAAACATTTTAGCCATGATCATGTTTTTAGTGAAAGATTCTGCATTTGCAGAAGAAAACCTACAAAAATAAAAAGCATTAACAAAGGCAAGAGAAATCTGACAAACTTGATGGCTTGTGCTCCAGGCCTCTGTGTGAGTGTAGACTTGAGCTCTCCCACAGTCAGCCTGATGATCTCATTTCTGTCCTTGCTATCTTTGATGGCCACAGACAATCTTTCCATGATGAAGTTGATCTTCATGTCTTCAAACTAGAAACAAGCAACAACAGGGCATGTATTAAAAGTATGCATTCAATTCTTCCCATTGTGCCTGAAAAATAACACTGTTTCGGTAAAATAGGGACAAATAGAAGAGTACTATTAGTTATTGAGTAATGTCTGAGAGGGAAGGGACTCACAGTCTTTGGCAGGTTGGGGTTAGCAGCTGTTTCACTGTATCCAATGGCAGTGTAGAGTTTGGCTTTCTCAGCAGGGGTTAACAGCCCATCAAAACCTGAGACACAAAAATGGTGCAAGAGGAAGAAAAAGATGATTGGGAAAACACTGACATAAAAGTGTGTTGTGATAAAAAAATTTCCCGGAGAACATTGCTTTTCTCCCACAACGCTATTAATGTCTCATTTTCTATACAGTCCTACAGTATCGTATCAGTCTTGAGCCACCCAACTCATCCTTATATACTACCAATAAAACAGGGAATAGGCCCAATTCATTCAAACACGTGCAAACATAAACTTAAACACTGTGCATAAGGTAAAAACGGAGTTTGCAGAAATCTAATTATGTTAAAGTCAATTTTTGGCATGACCACCTTTATTCATCAACACAGTTCAGAGCACTTTGGGGTATCACCTTGGTGCAAAAATATTCTTTTCTCAGTCAAACTGTGTTTTCTGGCATTCTGTATTTATAAAACTAAAGATATATGAACAAATATGCAATAAAAATAGTTTTTGTGCTAAGTTTTCTGTTACATCCAGACACCAAACTGGTTAATATTTTGAGTTAAGTGTTTTATAATTTATGTTAGGGAGCTTAACAAAGGCACATTCCTCTAAAAACATTCAGAGGTGTAAAAGTTGTGGACTGCCAACCAGTAAAAAGCAGCCAATGTCCAAATTAAATTATTGAAAACCTGGAGAGCTTTTTTCTGAAAGTCGCTTTACAAAATTACAACAAATAAAAAAAAAAACATACGAAAATCTGTCTCCTTTCAAACAGAAAATAAAAAGAATCTTTATTTTCAACATCTAACCTCCCGTCTTGGTCTCTTTCGTTTTTGTATCAGCTTCTCCTCCCCAGTTCCACATCCAGCCGAACCAGCCCTGAGACTCCTCCTCCTCCATCTTCATCCCTGGACGAAAAATTCGCAGCCCCGCCTTACTTGCCTGGAGAAGAAATAAAGTGTCAACAGTTCCAACTATTTTACTTGTGCAAATGAATGAAAAACAAAACAAAACAAAGAAATTTTATTTGATAACTACTGGACAGAAGAATGAAAATCCCAGTCACTGCTATGCAGAACTGAAACCTGCTCTGCCCAACTGTTAAATAAGAAACGTAGTGCAAGAGCCAAGTATTACATACTACATCGTCCATTTTAAGCTCAGTCTTGACTGATCAGCCTCATATGTGGAAAGTTGAAAGGAACATATATACACATTGCTAAAAGGGCATTGCACTGTTCAAAGATGTTTTCTAAGACCAAGATGCACAAATAAAAAATGAAACCTTCTTTTTCTGGAATCTTGGAAGGTTTCAATTTTGACAGTATTGCAGTATTTACCAAGCTAAACAGAGAGCATTGAATGTCCTACAACTACTCCAATCCATGCACACATACAAAGCAAGTATACTAAGATAAGATCTGCCAAATCAGAAAGTCTACCTCCACTTCAGCTTGTTGTCTGGCCAATGTGATGTTAAAAATATCCAAGGCCTTTTCATTTTCCTGTGAACACAAACAGGGCAAATTGATTAGAGCTTTTAGTAGATTTTATCAAAGCAATAACTCACCAGAGAAATGCAATGCTTGCAGAGCTGTGAAGAGATAGAGGATGAGATCATATCTAAAATCCTGCAGGTACTGCTCTGAAATGAAACATCAGTCTCCTACACCTGACAATAAATGTCCTTGTAGTATTATTACTTTACTGTACGATTGAATAGAAACAACCTGCACAAGCATCCACGTTATAAAAACCATGACAACAAGATAGCTGAGGGACAACAAATAAATAACATATACAATAATAAATATAACATATAAACATGGTCCAAAGACATGCATGTGAGGTTGATTGGACAATCTAAATTCTCCCTAGGAGTGAGCGTGTGTGTGAGTGGTTGTCTGTATGTGTTGTCTATGTGTGTGAGTGTTGTCTATATGTGGCCCTGCAACAGACTGGCGACCTGTCAGGGTGTACCCCGCCTTTCGCCTGCAAATAGCTGGGATAGGCTCCAGCCCACCCGCGACCCAATTAGATTAAGCGGTACAGAAAATGACTGAATGAATGAACATCAAAAATGAAAGATTATGTTTCCAAACAATGTCTTCAGTTCAGTGCCGTTCAGCCCCATCTCACCTGTAATTGCTTGAGCAGCTCATCACTAGGCTTCTTGCTGGCGATCTTTGCCTTGTAGAGCTCTCTGTAACACTTGACCATCTTCCGGTGTAGCCGAATGTGTTGCCATGACCACATGTGGAGACGTGGCTTCACATCTACCTCCAGGATGCCTGTGATCACATATTTCCACCTAAAATCCAGGAAATTACAAGCAGACAGTCAAGCTCACCATGTGTAATGCAACGTGCACACAGCATGAAGTGGGAGCAAAATGCCAAATGGTATGATGTCATATATGGTATTCGAGTGTTTTCTGACCATTTGCGAGCATTCTTGTGAACATGGACCACAGGCCTGTACTTCCTGTATGGTAGGTTCCGTGACATCATATCGACAGAGCCCAGCAGCTCCAGGATACTAATGTACTGGAAAGGCAGGAAGTCAGCAGGTTAGATAGTAGCACAGAGCAATTATCTCCCAGAGAACTCTCATTTAACCAGGCTTTGGCAGACACCAGTTAATACGCAACATGCACTACACACACGCACACACACACTAACCTGAGGTCTGTTGAGTTCAATGGCCACCTCACTAAGATTGACCATTAGGTCCACTTTAGGAGAAGAAAAATCCACATCCGATCTGGGATTCATTCGCAATTTAGCATCTGATGAAATTGGACGAAAAACTGTGGAACAACAGAAAAAAGCAGATTATTTATATATCCAACCATTATAAATAAATCGGTGTGGTTTACTTTAAACATAAGACAACTTCATTTCTAATAGTACTAAATTTTTTTCCTTTTGAAAAATCTGCAGTTTAGAAGTATCTTTATAAAGCTTAAAACAGACAGCCGAGACACAAGCTGAAAAAGCTGTTCTTAAATACTGCTATAGTGGTGATGTGATTTAGAGATGTGTGATAATTACATATCATATAGCAACATTCCTTATTTTTCCAGAATACCTTTTCTTCTTGTCAAATGACATGCAAGTTTAGATACATTACAAAATATGGTCTGAACAAAAATTAGAGTAAATTATGACACAGAGACACTCACTGAAGTCATGGGCAACAGGAAGAGAACTGCGGGCATCCATGCTTCTCTGAAGGCATAGCTATAAATGCAAAAGGATAACATTTATTCATATTTGACTTGTTTCTTGACTAAAAAGGTTTTTAATCTCTATCACCATATCTATAAATATTGTATCAGGCAATTGAAAAAGCCTCCGATCAATTTTACAAAGGGTTCATGAAAAAGGCATCCCGTTTTGACGGCGCACACAACACATACTCAGCTTTAAAATGAAAACAAAAAGGCAGCATGGCTAAATGTAGGTAAGCGAAGATAAACTGCAACACACTGATAATATAGACTCACCAAGGCCTCATCTGAAGAATGATTGGAAAAGAGCACCGAGTTGACATTCCAGTAGGCAAACAAGTTATCGAGTTGAACCAACTGAGAAAACAAATATGCAAAGCAATTAGAGCACTGAGACTGCTTATTGTGTTGATGTACTGTGTTGAGTCTGCACAAGTCTGGATTAGAGCCAATGCATTCGAGGAAATAATAGGTTCATCAGATCTGCTGCTGAGAAAGATATTACATAGAACTGAACTAACTAGTTTGAATCTTCAAATATTTTTTCAAACACATCCATTTTATATTATACGGAACGTAAATGAATAGATCTAGCTGGAAAATATAAATTAGGGTTTATTTTCTTACCTTAAAGAAAAGTTTAGCGTTCTCATCCAAAATACTGGGCTTCCAGTTCTTATCAGCCGTCTGTGAGGTCAAACAAGCAGACAGAAGGATATAGATAGTTTTGGACAGATAACCTGACTTATTTAGACACATACATGAAAAAGAAAAGCAAATTGGTTCATTGTAAAATGCATATTGTCACAGAAGGCATATGCAGAGAAAAACATTACCTGAAGACTGAGGTTTTTGAGGGATACCCCAAATGACAAAGGACAGTTTGGATTGGTAACCTGTGGACAACAAAAAAGAAATGAGGCCTCCATCAAACTTGGAAAAGATGAATAAGTTAATAGTTTTATTTCATATTAGATATTTTCTTTAGAAAAGAGCTGGAACTTTAGTCATGAGTTATGTATTTAATAAATTATTGCAGTACAGTAGCTTGAATACTCACTTCATCTTCATAGCGAACATGAATGTTAGAGATCTTGACTTGCAGGTTTTTGATGACTTGAGTGACAAGCTTTTCCACAAAGGTGTCCTGCTTCTCTTGCTTAGGGTTTTCTGTCAAGAAAATGAAGTGTGAGACCCAAGCTAATACTGGAACTTTTGTGAAGCTTTGCCCAAGGAATAAGGCTACAACCTCTGCTCCTCAAATCAAAATGAGGATTTTAGCTTGTATTGTGCATCCTGAACTCAACAATGAAACTTTCAAATGTAAGACACACTCTCTAACTTCAAGTAGGCATCATCTTGTCATTTTCAACAGTGAACAGCTGTTAATTTTGAAAACCTCCACTTTTTCTCTTATTTTTAGCTATTCAAAAAAAAACATGTAACACAAGTTCAATTAGAAAGCAGCTAAACAGATCTTTAACAATAAACCAAACCCCTCATTCTCCTTAATGTGGTCTTGAGTGTGTGAGTGTGAATATGGTTTGCAGTGTCAACCACTATGAGTGTTCATAGTGACTACATAAGTATTACAGATAAAAACATGCTGTCCATTTATCATTATTTTATCAACAGCTGGTAGTGGACTACATTATATATTTAGATATAATGAAGGGAACTAAGTGACAATGTATGAACAAACACTCGTATTTTGCTTATTTTTAAATAATAAGGAACATATCATTTTCAGATAAATGGCTATAGCCAGTGAGATTATGGTAACTACATACAGTACTACTGCAATGCTGATATGAAGATGTCATTTTGTCCGACCTATCAAACTAGTTTTACTTTGCTCCAATGTTACTTCTATTTTTCTGCAAAAAACACATTAACATGGTGCAAAAAGCTAATATCACAGAATATATGTGTTTCATTTTTATGTTTTCAGAACATAATGGTGAAAAATCTTGCTTTCCTAAAACATAGAAGCACAGTGCTATGTTTAACCACAGCAAAAAATTCTGTGAGCTGTTGTTCCCCTGATGCTGTGCTAAACCACCAGTGAACCACTAAACCACAGAAAATGCAGAGGTGGCGTGATAGCTGCTGGCTGTACAGGAACTCACAGTCAGAGTCAACCACAAGGCTGAAAAATCTGAGACAGTGTTGCTCAACATATCCATTTTATAAAATGTCCTCTGTCCTTATTTCCTACAGCTTGGCCTTGGCTCAGAATATGTCTCTGTTGAAAATGTATTTACACATAAGATATTTGCTTGGCTCACATGTTTCTACATACACACAGAATCCCTTCAGCTGAACTCTGACCTTGCTCAATAGCTTTGAGCTTCGTCTCCTCTATCCTCTGTAGTTCCCTCTGACGAGCCTCCTGAAGCTGTTTCTCCTCCTTTTCTGCATCATACTTTATACCTGGAAGAAACCAAGACAAAAAATAAAACAGTCTCTATGAACCTGAAAACAAAATATTGCAGAGAGGTATTACAGTTTGAGACTTATTTATCTTGGAGGTGACAGTTTGAGATTTTGTTAGAATACTTTGCTGCTCTGAATTACAGCTGACATCGGACTATAACTGATATCACCTCCATTTCAAATGGATCAAATTCGTCCAATCTATATAAGTAGTTAAAATAAGAATATATTTTGGGTTATAACAAAAATAATAAACAATGAATAGCCAAATGACCTGCTTATTAATATATGTCAGTTTTTATTCTATAGCTAACCAGTGTATTTTCTGCAACAGTGTAAAACAATTGTGGATTCTTACATATACAATGAGGCCTTAATCTCATTATTTATGTATTATAGCGGATACAGACAGATATCTTACTTGCTGTGGGGACTATGAGCAGATAAACACCATCCAGTGTGGCCTCCACTGACTGGTTGTAAAGGTTCTTCCATGGAATCTTTAGCTCCAGGCGTCCTTTTAACAAAACACAAAGTAAGAAAATGCTCATCTCTGCAAAATGGCACAACACAGAGACAAATCAGACAATAAATTATGATCTTACCTATGTGGCCAGCTCTCACTTTAAATGGAATGTCAAGTTGACTCTGCCAAGAAACAGACTGTTTATACTAGGGACAAATCTATCAGCAAAATCAGAATGTAACTGTCTACCATTATAAATTACCCACACACGTAATTACAACTTACCAAGGCATTTTCCTTGATTTCCAGATTAGTAAGAACAGCATCACCTGCAATAACAAGAATCCTTCTTTAATTATATCATATGGCAATATGATATAATTATATGGCAATACAGTAACCAACTTGGTTTTATGTCAAAAGGCTCTGACCTTTGCAGAGCAAGTAGGCTATGCAGTACATAAACTTATAAAATCATTCACAACATACATTTTCTTTAGGAAATATAAAAAAACGTGCAACACAGAGTTGTACATTGAACGTGTATTTGTAACTAAATTCGTTTTTATTGCACTTGTTCATGATTGCCACATTATTGCAATGGAATTACATAGTCACTTAAGGTTGCTTCTTTTTTCCTTTGCCCTACTAATTTCGAGCCCCACCATCCATTTACAAGAAGTGCAGAACATTACATTACCCAGAACGAAACAAAAAGGCAAGTCATAACTTGGCTTAGTGGAGGGTGTGACCCTAAGCTACTTGATTCTCAGAAACTTCAACATCCACACTGACTTGCAGAAGCTAAAGGGTAACATCAGATAAACGTAGCCGACAAAGTATAAGGGAGACATGTCTTTTTTATTTATGTAAACAATACATGCTTCTAGTGAACCGCTGAACTAGATTTTAATAAAACATGAAGTGACACTGACAGCTGAGGGAGCCTTTCTGCTCACACGCTAATGCTGGCTAACGTTTATTAGCTTTAGCTACGTAGCTTTGCGAGCAAGCAGGTGAAAAGCAAACACAAGTTCAGTTACCTCCCCAAATGCCAAGCTTTAGTTGTGAGCTGTCAAGATTGACAACGTAGTCCCCTAAGAATCGATTGAGGACATCTACCACCACGCTTTCAAACACCATTTCGACGCTGCTTTTTATCTCTCTCTCATGTTTACATTCCGTGAACTCTGGAGTAGCCCGTACGTCAGGTTTAAGAGGACGTCCTGAGGTTCGTGATGCTTACGTCATGCCGTAACTACGTTGTGTAAGTGGCGACCTCATGCCGTAAGCACTCACTAAATGTTAAGTTTCAGCTGTAAAACTGAACACGAGTCATCTGTTGATTTTTTCATGTAGCTGCAATGAATTTGGTGCTTTCTTTATGAACAAAATATTGCAGTGGTTTGTTACAGCCTTAGCTCCAAAGCCCAAACATAATGGCAGCTGTATTTTCCAACCTGGAATATAATAGGTCCTAGTTGAGATTTCATAGATATCATAAATAAAATATTGGTAAATAATATAATGTACTCTATTAAACTGAGAGGTGGGTATTTTAATATTTAGTATATGGTATGTGTAGTCTGTTCACATCAGTCCTCATCCAGCTCAGAAACAGCTGTAAAACTGTGCTGTTTAGAAATGTTTTAATTGTCCCAGTTTAATTACTGATGAAGGAACTTTTTGACTTCATCAGATACCCAGCATGTTTATTTGGTTGTAAATTATGTGATGGCTTCTTATCTTGCTGGTTAAATGTTTGATCTCTGAGGTTTCTAGTCAACAACTCTGTATGGACCATGTGTTTCTGTTTACATGACACTTTGTTGATTTTATTGCATGAAGTCTTCGGTGTGTGCTGCTGGACCAAAACATACCCCTTACTGTAGGTGTGTTGCTGTCTGAATTCGTTTGTGAACCCTTCTCAATGTTGGACAGTCTCTGATCTGTATTAGACTGAGAAAAGGTGAAGTTGCTGTTCACTTCTTCTTATGGTAAACACTGGTGTTGGTATATTGTGTTTACTGTGGTAAACCGGCAACTCAATGATCATAAAATATTAACTGATATTTGGGGCTCTTCAGTTCACGCCACTCAGCTAGAAGTGCTGTTCTCTAAGGGCTGCGTCTTTTCATTAATTCTGCTGGATTATTTAAAGTTAAACTATTTTTAGGCCATAAAATGCATAGTCTTTGATGTTATTGTAGCTTGTGTCCCTGATCCACATAAGCATTAAAATTACAATAATTTCCCTCAAAATATGATAATTTTGAGCTCCTCGTAAAATACTTGAACATTTCCAATCAATCTGGCAACACTGGGCAAAAGTAAACAGGCAGGTTTTTTAGGCATATGCATTTATTATAGGCAGGCCTTATTATATCCACATCATACTCGTCTTTATTTATTGTAATGACATACACTACAAAGCATACAATTGCAAATTCGAACAGTAATGAACCACAAAAACTGTAAAATTAAATGAAGGTGCTTATTATTCATGATTCATTTATGAATGATAACTTGTTTTTTGCCATCACAAAACATGTGCTCTTAAAATGGATGATTTTCTGCAACAGGTCAGACGTTGTATTTGTTATACATACAAACAGGAAATATTTAAAATACTTTAACAGTTTGAATACCCTAGCGAAATAAACACAACACACTGTACTTTTTAGTATCTTTTAAAAATTGAACAGCGAGGAAAATAAATGGCATGTAGTGCAAACAATTATCTCAGGTGTTACAACAGCTAGGCGTAGAGCAACATTAGAATTCATTATAAATTTAAAGAACTACTCTACGTGTTTCTTAACTGGAAGCAACTGAGACAGTGGTTTACTGATCACCCCAATCCGTGTTCGGCTCCTCAGTGTTCCAGTTGCAGGTTTATGCACAACTTTTAACCTGAGCTGCAGCTCATTCAGATCCTTTTCAGTCAGCTCTGTGAAGAAGAAGTCTTCATTAAAAACAGGGCTGCGGCTGTTCTTGATGGTGGCACTCTCCTGCTGCTGCAGCTTCCCTGGTGTCAGGCAGAGGTTCACTGCGCAGTTCGGGATCTGTCGGTCACTTGGATCCCACAGGTTTTCCACTGACACCACACGTATTCTGACTGTGGAAAGGACTGAGGAGTGGTTGGATGGGGTGTGCTCAGCCGAGAGGCGGACTCTGCCGCGTCCCTGCAAGGGAAGGACATGCTCACGCTGAAATCTCTCCTGACACCACAGAATATCCAGAGGGAAGACCACAGGTGGGGATAGGGTGAGTGAGTTTTCATCCAAGATTGGAGGACTACAGGGAGAGGTTGTTACACTTTTACCCTCCTTCTTCCATCTCCCTTTAATGTCCTTGCTGTCAATTAGTGAAGGGCAGGAGACTGCTCCTTTAAGCTGGCCACTTCTTGATGGGATATATTTGGTGGATTTGACACCATAAGAGGAGCAGAGAGAAGAATCACTGGAGGAAGGTGTTTCACTCTTTGTGGTTCTTGTTTCTGATAGGCTTTTGCATGAAAACAGTGGAAGAACTCCATAAAAAGGTTTTTGGGATGGGGTTGTCTCCTTCAACAGCTTTGGTGCTTTGGAAGGAAGGCGTCTTTCAAACATGTAGCCTGGACATTTTCCGTGGAATAAAGACTCTTTCCTTCGAGTGTTAGGGCTCTCATATATCCCAGCAAGCCCATAACACTCTGCAGAGAATGGCAAAGGTTTTTTTGTTGCCTTCAAAGACAGTGGTGCGTCATCTTTCCTTGTATCTGCATCATTCATCCTTACTTGTGTAGCATTTAAGGATAGACCGCTCTTCGGTATTTTGCTCTGACTGTGAAGGTCTTGTGGGGTTTTCTCAACTTCTGGCTGTGGATTTCTCTTGCAAAGGCGCGGGGGAAGGCAGAACTCTGGAATATTGTCAGGGGTAGTGATGTTGCTGTGCAAATTCAGAGAGAGGCTGGTCTTGGATAGGGAAAAGATAGCATCTTCATTCTTTCCCATGTAACGATTCAGCTCCAAAGGAATGCTCTCCATGCTCTCCCTGATCCTCTGAAAGACCCACATTGTTATTTTATGATTACATGCTATGAGCGTAGTCCTTGCACACAAATCCAAAGTCCTTCTGCAGCAAAAAAACGCAATATTATTCAGAAAAATCTAACCAACAAGGCTTTGCATGAGTTTCTCCAAAGATAGAAAGAAATATATTTTTCTCTTACCTATGATGTTGTGATGATCCCTTCTCATGCGCAGAAGTCTGGACGTGTGTGATGCTTGAATCAGTGACCAATTTTAAAGGTTAGCATGACGTCCCACGTCATCAGTCTACCTCCCCCGCATGGATAGGAAATATTCTGAACACATGCAAATGCAAGAATGCACATGAATTCCAAATTGTACTGGACCTTTTAGTGTGTCTTTGAGACTGAGTGGGTGACAAATAAAATCAGGTGTACTGAAGTGCATGTAGTTGTGATATTCTTTAAGGAAAGAAGCAACGAGCCTACAACCCATCACCTCCAAAGCCCCTTTTAAAAATGAAACATCACTATTTAAAACATCATGATGATAAACAAAAAGAGACAAGGTTGGATCCTTATCAAGTACCTTTTGTATCTGGGGAGATATGCTGAAATTGGATTAAAGGTGTTTACACATTAAACATTTTAATAAAGTCTTTGATAGAAAGAAAATGTGATCACAAAACAAGACAGTTGCTGAGCCCTGTGTTGTGGTGATGACAGTGATATAATGGGTTTTTGAGAGAGCTGACCTCTTTTTCAAAAGCAAAGGCGTCATTGCACACCTACACCTACAACCCACCACCTTTAAAGAGCCTGTGACCTTTCAGCAGCTCTTGATCAGAGCAACTGGCCGGAAGTGTAGGGGTGTTCTCATAGGTCAAGCACAACAAACTGTTTAAAAACATAGAAATGGAGAAACATGTTACTACCCATAATTGTTATTCTTCTGTAATCTATAGATAGAAAAACTTAAGGCAAATAACAGAGAATTGGGAGGGAGATTATGCAGATAAACATATTTTTATTGTTTCAAAATGAATACATATACAAAGGTTTGGCCGAGCGAATGATGGCATTTGAGGCTTCTGCTTGATTCGATATATTTTTAAACCTAAGTGAACAGATCAAATCAAACCCTGAGACTTCATGGACACTTACCAGGACACTGTAATGCAAACAAGCAGCTCGGTTTGAGACGGAACAGCTACATGATTTTCATCAGTGTATGTCCAACAGTTTAAGTCAAAAAGTTGCTGACCTATATATTGCAGTGAAGTGTGCCTGAAATTCTCTAAAGGGGGATATTTAAATCTAACTTGTGTTGATTTAGTTGACCAGAACATCTTAATGGTTTACTGTAGAAATAGTTACCCCTGCATGTTTGGTCCTGTTGCCATAAATAGTAATGTAAGCTTTTTTCCCACCCCTCTCTCCTTAACATAACAGGAATCTTCCATATGAACAACATTTTATCCTTCATAACATCGTCAATGCAACTCAGTCATTTGCTTCAGACATTTCTAGTGTATGAATGATTTTAGAATTCTTGTTATCACTGGTTGAATTCATTATGGAATCCATAATAAATATGTGCATAGAAAGACTCATCTGTCTGGTTTTATGAGTCTCTCTGACATGATGTTACTGTCTCTCTGTAGCAAAGTAGAAATTTAAAGTATAATTGAATTTGTCCTTAAAATTATTCTGTCATTCATGCTTTGTTACCAAGCATCAGGCTCCAGATCACAGATATTTTGGACTCTGGAGACCTGCCAGGAGATGTAACCACAAAAATCAGCAAAATTTATTTTGAAAAGTGTGTGGAAAACCAGATAAACACACATAAGCACAAAATGAGACTGCCAAACTGGAAACCCCTTTCTACTATGAGCTATTCTAACCACAAGAGGGCGCATTTGGATTAGATAAAGGATTGCTCAAACCTTTGTTTGCCCCGGTTAAGAGTTTACTCAGTTAAGATCTAAGTAATGATTTTCACCGACATTATTTTCTTTTAAAAGTAAGGCAAGGCAAGTTTATTTGTTCAGCACATTTCACATCGGAAACATTTCAGCAAGAAAGCAATAAAAAGAATTAAAAACAAAAATAAAATCACAAAATAAGAAAGTTAAAGAAAGAAAGAAACCCTCAGAAAAATAATCAATCATCATAAAAGGCTGCAAATGAAAAGTTTTTTAACCCTGATTTAAAACTGCTGACAGTGTCAGCAGACCTGCAGCTTTCTGGGAGTTTGTTCCACATGTGTGGAGCATAAAAACTGAACGCTGCCTCTCTGTGTTTAGTTCTGACTCTGGGGACTGAAAGTAGACCTGACCCTGATGATCTGAGGGATCTGGTTGGTTCATAACGAACCAGAAGTTCCTGAATATATTTTGGCCCTAAACCATTCAGTGCTTTGTAAACTAAGAGCAGGATTTTGAAGTTGATTCTTTGACAAACAGGAAGCCAGTGTAAAGATCTGAGGACCGGTGTTATATGATCCACTTTCCTGGTCTTAGCGAGGACTCGAGCAGCAGTATTTTGGACTAACTGCAGCTGTCTGATGGACTTTTTGGGGAGACCTGTAAGGACAGCATAACAGTCGTCCAGTCTACTAAAAATAAATGTATGGACAAGTTTTTCTAAATCCTGTGGAGACATTAGTCCTTTAATCTTGATATGTTCTTTAAGTGATAATATGCTGACTTCACAACTGTCTTAATGTGACCACTGAAGTTCAGGTCTGAGTCCATGACAACACCCAGGTTTCTGACTCTGTTGGTGGTTTTTAACTTAGCCGTCTGAAGCTGAGTGCAGACTTTTAATCTTTCTTCTTTTGCTCCAAAGACTTTAATTTCAGTTTTGTTCTCATTTAACTGAAGAAAGTTGTGACACATCCAGTCTCTAATCTGATCAATGCATGTGATCAGTGATTGGATCGAACTCTCCTGGTGTGATGGTAATGTAGATCTGTGTGTCATCAGCGTAACTATGGTAACATATTTTGTTGTTATTTATAATTAGAGCAAGTGGGAGCATGTAGATGTTGAACAGCAGGGGGCCTAGGATGGAGCCTTGGGGAACTCCACAGGTTATTTTAGTTTAATCAGATTGATAGTTACCTATAGACACGAAATAGTCCCTTTCTTTTAGATATTACTCAAACCAGTTAATTGCAGTGCCAGAAAGTCCTACCCAGTTTTTCAGCTGGGTAGGACTAGAATAATTAAACTTTATTAAAAGAACTTGATAAATCAAAGAAGATGATCCCAGCGTCCAATTCAATACTTATTTCTCTCAAGTAAAATTATTCATGTTTTATAAGAGGTTAAAATCTTTAACATTGCATTTCACCCAATCAGAAATACTGAATTGCTCATGAAGCTAACCAAATCCTCAGAGATCAGTACTTCATGGTGTTATTACAGAATAAATTGCAACAGTTTAAAAGTTTGGTTCTCTACCAATGTATAACAGTTTGGCTTACAGATGCAGAAATATGTACTGTTGTTAACATGTATAAATAGCATTCATATCGAAACACTGAAATGGTTTGAAATGTTTTTATTAACACAAAAAATCTGATGAGAAAAGAAGCAATGAAACAGAGAGCACTGTTTAAACAACAAATGCTCCAGAACTGTGGGCCTGAAACGGCGGGTCACTGGGTCTGCAGACACATTTCTCCTGGAAACATAGATGCTGGTGCCTATTTCAATACCATGAAGCATCTGCATTCAAACTAGTGAATTAAAAGCAAAGCAAGAAACATAATTGTGTTTTGTAGTCTAAATTAAAAGGAATTAACACAGAAAGCTTATTTCACCAAATCAAATGAAGTTTTCAGTGAAAGCCAGGCGAATTGCAAGTCCCAGTTTATCTACAACTGATGGTGAGCCTGGTGCATGAGGTCTGCCAGTTGCTGTAATTTTGTTGGTTTTCTAGTAGAAATAGAAATGTTCTACGCTTTGGGGCCATCTAGTGGCCATATGTCGTAGTTACATCTATGATTAATTTTATTCAAATATCTCTTGTAACCCAGCCTCACGTTAACATTCTTAACACTATTATAATGATCAATAGTGATAAAACTTACAGAATAAACTCTTCAAACATTTTCTAGAGGGACACATGTAAAAATTCCTGCTACAAACCTGATAACATTGCTACAAGATAACATGGCAAATTCAGAAAGGTTTTATCCAGCCAGCAGACGCAGGTCCTGCAGATTTCTCTAGCATTTGTGGTGCAGATCCACGGAAATATCTTCCGAGTGCTGAAATACTTTTTTCTACCACACGAAATATTGACCCTTGATTAATACATTATTTTTTGCAGTCAATGATTTATCTACTATTCTAGCTTGACGAGGGTCGATCCCACCTAAATGGACGCTTGACACACACAATTTTATGGATGTCTACCAAATCTGGAGGTTTATTTTTCACATTGAAAGGAAGCCCCACAAATGCAGGGCATCAAAAAATTGGTTTATACTCTTATTGCTCCTCTCCACGGAAATCTTTAGTAAAAGGCGAAAGATTTATACGATCTGAAGAGAAACAAGAGTGATCTACTTTGACATGGGCAACATGCCTTAGCCTTTCACGGTAATACTCACTTAGGTGACGGTTTGGGTTTAATAATTTATTTATTTTACACACACGAAATATCATAAAACAACAGAAAAAAGCACAAAGAATAAATTAAATAAAGGTTTTGCTTATAAGATTCGACTTTATTTTGTTGGAATACAATTCAACTATTAACCGCAATGCATCATGGGACCCTCTCTCTTCGCAGTGTTAGGTTGTACAATAAACATGCTATCACCACGCTATTTTTCATCATGTTCACATGAACCTCTTAGGTAATAAAATACAAATGAATGAGGGAAGCGGACAACTTGGTGTTTTGATAAATTGGCAAATAATTAACTTTCAATAATCGAGAAAAAAGTCACTCATTTCCCGCAACAACTTAAAACGCTCTGGTGACATCTAGTGGTGAACAGACGTAACTGCACAGTTACTTGTAAGTTACCGTTTCTTTCGGCGTTACGAAAAAACCTTTAAATTATGAAAAAGTACATCATTAGCAACTAGAAAGGCAGAACTTTTACATTTATGAATTATGCAGAGCTATAAAAATGTATAAATAAGGAAAAAAAACAAAACTGACAACACCAGGAAATAAGTTGTTAACAATGGAGCGACAAACCTTTTAGGTAATGAACAATTCCAGTCGACATTTTTTGCCACTGATGCTGTTCTGTATGGAAAAGTCCTCCATACAGCGTTTTAAAGATGATTAATTTATTCTGAAATAAGAATATGAATTACTAAATATAATTCCCCATTCAACAATTAAGTAATATGATTTTTTAAAGAGGAATTACCTATTCTATTAATTAATTAATTAATTATTTAATCCTGTGATTTGAAAATGCATTTTAAATCCTTTTTTCTAAAAGTAGAATTGATTTGATCAATGCGTTTGATCACGGTGTGAGGAGGGAATTAAATAAGAAGGAAGGAACCCAGCAAGAGCTTCAACAAGGTCTAAAAAGTCCTAACTTCATCAAATGTGGAAGAACAGCAACGAGACTGAATATTGTATGTAAAGCTTCCACACTGAATACGGCCTTTTCAGAAGCTCACACATGTCGCTCTATGACGTTGAGTATGTTTTACATTGAAATTGTTATCACCTGTCATCTGAACACATAAGAATGAAAACACATTTACCTTTTAGCTTTTTTTGTCGATGCAAAGCAATTAAAAGTTCACATTTTTGTTTATTGTAAGTTATTTTTATATTTCCAAAGGGATATGTGGCATTAAACTATTTGTTGGGACAGGAGGTAAAAATGAATTGTAGGAAAATTAAAGCCACATGTTTAAGCATTTGTAATTTAATCAGTGCAGTTAGAAATGCTACACTGAGGCGCACAAATGACTAATTGCTATGGAGTTCAAGCTACTTGTGAGAATGCAAATTCTTTGGTTAGAAATGCACCACAGCGAAAGAGAAAGACTTAATTAAAATTTGGCACGCACATCCCTGAGGTTGTTACTCTAGCGAAGCAGCAGGTGGTGCCATTCGTTTGGTACCTTTGGAAGAAACACCCGAACATGTTTTATTATTGACTCAACCGTTAATATCTAAAAGAAAGACATACAGAACTAATAACCTAAAAGCAAAGCACCAACATCAAAACAGCTGGCTGCAGACAACCAACAGATTTATTCCCACTTTAGTCTCACAAAGGACTAATTATAAAGAGAGAATCAGAGATTTAAATCTCCTCTAAAGTGTCGAAGAATGAATTAAAACGCATTTATTTAAATAAAGTTTCAATTCTTTTATTTCACAAATCAATATAAATAAAATAAACATTCAATCAAAATACATTCAGTAAAAATGGGATTCCCCAGAAGCTGTCTGTAGCTCAGTAACATAGGCCCAAACACCTAACAATAAATCACAAAATAATTCTGTTTCCAACCAACTTAGATCCAAATAATTTCTGATGCCCCACATGTAAATACCCACACAAACACATCAGATGGCACATGAAGAAAGATAAATGTACAAAGGTAAACACCAGTTAATTAGTTGGTTTATTACAAAGATAAACTGACTCCCAGCAGAAGGGGGCGTTGTCCTTTAATGAATCATCAAACCGAAAAATATTACCCAAATAATGAAAAACAAAAGACATTTACTTCATTTTTCATGTCATATTCAAACATGATTTTCCCCAGTGTGCATGTGTCATACTTGATGTAAAGATAAGGACGTAGGAGATTTTTTTTTTGCACATATTGCATGTTTGGAGTGACGTAACGCATAGTATCACCTTTCCTTCAAAATCTCTTTTCCTTCTGGTGGTCCAGCTTTTTGAAATAGCTTAAGTATTTTTCTGTCATGTAGACTCTTCCACACATTCTTCTCCAAACTGTAGTCATGGTTGGCGTAGAAAATGACATTGCTTTTAATGTGCCTTTCATAATAGTAGTTTGAATATTTACTGTAGTCTTCTGTCATGAATCCATATGCACTCACCTGGAGATGTCAATATTAGAGAAAACAAGGACAAGTCAAGTATAATTTTGAAATATTTCATTAACCCTACACTTAGAGACTTTACCACATGGGAAAATCATTTCCTGCATACTAGAAAATGTTGATTCCAGTATTTAAAAGGTAGAGCAATATTAACTTACGGTGTCACATGTGTGCAAAGCCAGGAAGAGAGTAAATGCCCCATTGGTTGGTCGAACAATCGCCCAGAATGTAGCATTCAGATTACTTGACCTTAAAAATCTGTGGGCAATAACAGGTGTCAAATAAGGTCAAGAACAAAGTATAACCTTGGAAAAGGGACCATTTTAGGATCAGGGATTCATTCAGGATAGTAAATGCTTCAGGGAGCTCTATCCTTGCAAGACGTGAGTCCAGTATTTCTTTCTTACTGGTAATACAAACCAGTAAAGGTTGATTTGATTTTACTTAAATATCGAACTAAAATATATTTCTTACTTGTCCGACTGAAAAGTTGGATGATGAAAACAGAGAAAAAGTTATGAATCTTGCATGTAGACATTGAATACATTGTGATTCAGATAATTTCTTTTAACCATACAATATTTGAAGGCTGACCTGTTTCGTACATATCGGAGGAAGTCCTGGTGCAAAACGTAGAAGCGACTCTCATTGTATTGTCCTGAGTAGTAATTCCTGGGCCTGGAGAGACAAAACACAAAAGACAGAGGTGATTGCTGAAGAATGAAATTGATGTTAAATTCCTCACATTTTTACGGCAACTAGACAAGAAAGCCTTTGCTTCCTCCTCACAATGGTCCTTGAATATACAGAGTACTTATTAATATGTTATGGGTTTTTTTGGATGTTAACTTGGCACTCTGAGATCCAGATTTCGTCAGTGAACCTTCATAAAACAAAAACTATTACAAACAATTGAAATTTATCAGTTTCCCTCTTTTACTGTATTACATAGCAACACAAAATAGCACACACCTGTTCAAATAGACAAACACACTTTGTACGGTAGCACCAGACAAGAATCCTCTAAATGGAAAGAATTCCTTCTCACATGGATCCAACCACTTATTCCGTCAACTGTAATGTCCTTTAGTCCAAATTTCTGTTCAAACCCAGCAGGCAGTCCTGTGGTTTCATCCATTTAAGCAGAACATCATATCCTAGCCTTATGACAGACAAAACTTCCAAAATTTTCTATTTCTTTATTTGAATAGAGGGAGGTTTTATCACCAACCCATTTAACTAAAATATTTTTCTTTGCCAACATTAAAAATGCTTGAAAAACCTGTTCTGTCGTGTCAGGAAGTCGGGAACTTTCCCAGGAAACATATCAGTGGATCTATTGACAATTGTTTACTTATTGCTTTGCTAATGTTTGCATATTCTGCCCTGCAGAAACTCTGAACGATATTACATAAACAGCAGAGCCTTGTGTCAAATGCAAATTTACAATTAGGCCAGTTTGGTAAAATTGCTGTTTATTTGCACAAATGTAACACTAAGGTATGCCTGGTAACGTAAAACAAGATGCATAGTCGAGATAAGAGATATTACCACAGCTGTAGACGGCATGATTTCTTATTAAGTCTGCTTATTTAAAAGCCACAGTGCCCTTAGCTTTGTTGTAAGGGGGGAGGGGTAGGGGTAACAAGAGAAATGGGATTGGGCTTAACTCTGCCAAGGAATGATACTTCAGTCTACATTGGTTGGGTTTTCTTCAGGTTGTTTAATCTAGGATTCACAGTTTTTTTATTAATTTATTATTTATTCATTTAATTGATTTAAAATAAAATAAAATAAAGTTGATTAAAATTAAATACAATAAAATAAAATAAAAAAATAAATGAAAAAATAAATAAAAAGAAAAAAAAAGGATTCAATGTTTTATACATACTGTATACAGGGTCTTATTAGAAAATTAAAATAACCTGAAAAAGTGCTGCATTTCTGTAACTTAACTCCTAAGATTAAATGTACATATATAGACAAATAGTATGCAAATCTATATATTTCAGCTATATTTGTTTAGATTTTGCTGATTAGGATTTTCTACTTCAGAAAACCTCAAAAACTATTGCTAGAAATGAATAAAAAATGGATTTTAAATGCAAAAATATCAGGCCTCTGAAAGTAAAACCTTGCATCTGCACTTATTACATAAAATGATTTGGTTTCATCTTTTATGTTTAACTGCCTGAAAAAAACAACTTTTCTGAGTTGTACCTGTAATCCTGTCATCTGCAGAATTACTCTGATTACTCTGCAGTTGCTCAGTATATCAGCTGACCACATCCGTGAGATGGTGCAGAAACATTCACTCCCTCATCTTGAACACAAACAAAACTAAAGAGATAATTGTTGATTCAGGACAAACAAGGCAAGCAAACACTGTTTGCATCCAGGGAGAAGAGTTCAGCTTGTCAGCAGTCTGGACTGGAAATGCAACACAGAAGCAAAAACAAGACTTTTATGTTGAATTGCCTAAATAAAACAACTTTTCCAGCATTTTCCAATTATCTGGTTACCTGTAACTGACTAATTCTTGGTGTGATTCTAACTCGTAAATGCATGAATCCAGCGGAAAGGTTTGACATATGGGTTCGGTATGTCTGCTTTCACACAGGGCCATAACCTCTGATTTGTCAAAGTTGATCTTATAACCATAAATTAATGCTAATTTTCTGATGCAATCAGACCAGGAAATTGATCATAGAATACCAGATCTTTACTGGTTTCCTGCTTCTCAAAGAATCAACTTCAAAATCCTGCTTTTAGTTTTCAAAGCTCTGAATGGCTTTGGGCCAAAATAAATTCAGGAACTTCTGGTTTCTAATCTACTTTCAGTTTCCAGAGTCAGAGCTAAACACGGAGAGGCAGCGTTCGGCTTTTTATGCTCCTCACATGTGGAACAAACTCCCAGAAAGCTACAGGTCTGCTCAAACTCTCGGCAGCTAAATTTTTTTTAATTTGCAGCCTTTTATAATAAGTAATTGTTTTTTCTTTGAGGGGTTGTTTTTCTTATTTTGTGATTTGACTTTTGTTTTTAATTCTTTTTCATTGCTTTCTGATGCAATGTTTCTATGTAAAGCAAACACCTTAAATTGTCATGTATGAAATGTGCTATACAAATAAACTTTTGTAATGCTTTTCAAAGATGATATCTTCCCTAAGAGGTTGTGACAGTACAAATAAACTTTTGTAATGCTTTTCAAAGATGATATCTTCCCTAAG
>JAVQJG010050391.1:0-16626 GCA_036024015.1 Craterocephalus amniculus | reverse complement strand
GACTTCATCAGGGCTGAATGTTGAAGGTGAAGTTTCTGTTGCAGAGAGAACCAGATCGATATCACCAATTATCAGAACGTGTTGAGGTAAACGCTGGCAACAACATCCCAGAGTTTTTCCCATTTCCAACAACACAATAAGCACTTATTCTTCAGGAGAGGTGTTTTGTCATTTAGCCGCGCTGTAGAGTCCATCCTCTGCAACTTTTACTTTACCCGACTTTTCCTTGATGCTGTGTGGAAATTGAATATAAGGGCTTAAGTTGCCTCCGATGGTTTCTCATCCTCACTTCCCAGAGAAATAAAAGAACCAAACCGCTTCTTCGTGTGCAGGTTGGAGAGACACTCAAAAACACTGAGTTCTCTACCAAGTGTCTTTAATGGTGTTTAAATCATGAAAACAGTGCAATATATCGTCATAAAAAATGGTCCTATAACCTGTTTCCTTCATGCCGGTGCTTAAAGAGTGTCAGAGTTTTAAAAAGAACCATATTTCCCATGAGCTGAGTGGATGTGGCAGAGGGGCTCTGTTTCTTGTGTGGCACTCTGCTTCCACTCCCCGCAGGCAAAGTGGGCATGCCAACACTCGCAATCTGCATGTGTGATGTGACTTTCATGGAGGCAAGAATGAAAAGGCATGGCTGTAAATACAGTGGCTCTCGTCGAACATGCAGTTCACACACGAGCAGATCTGGGTCTGACCGTCCGGTGGTAGCTGGTAGCTACTTGATGTGATCGGGTCATGATATGAAAATGTCAAAGTGTGCCAAACATGAGAGACTCGGGGTCTAAGTAATGCTTCTCCGGTGTGATGGCAACACTTTCACAGATGCTGTAATCCAAGTCTCAGTCTGTGTGCATTTATCTTAACACGTGAATCCGTCTCAGATCATCACAGTTTTGTTGTGGTTTGAATTATTAATAATAATTAGAATTAGTGTTAAGTGTTAACTGTTTGGCCCAATATAATGATTTTGTGAGCTCCACCAATTAAAATGAAAAAGAAACAGATGTGGAATAGTGTTAATATGAAAGAAACATGGCCTTTTCCTAATTTTTAGAAATTTGACCTTAAAGGAACTATACCTGATATTATTTTAATCTTTCTAAGAAAAATGTTTTTTTCTACGTGGTATAGTATGTGGTAAAAGGGGTAATTTCATTACAATTAACGACTCATTGATTGCGCATATGTACGAGTTCAGGGCATTTTAGTTTACAAAAGCGGCTAGTTTTTTTTGGCATTGGCGTGACGCGCTTTCTCTGCCTGGTTAATTTTTGTAACGTCCAGACTCCGATCAGCCAGTAATGGCGTTCCCTTAGTGATCCGGAGTCAAATTATGAAAGTTTAACCCCTTAGCCAAGAAAAAGCGTCACACAAAAGCTAAAAAAAAAAAAAAGCCGCTATCGCTAACTAAGCTAGCCGGACGTGAAATCGGGTATAGTCCCTTTAAAGAGAATGGGAAGCCAGATTTGCAAAAATAAGTCTCACTGATATGAAAACAAAAACTCTTTTCCTATCCTTAAAAATCATTAATTGGTCTCGGGTAACAAGAGAAATGGGAATTCATATGTGCGGTTTCCAGTAGGGAGTGCTGTGCTGGGTCCATCGTCTCCTCACATGAAATCATACATAACATTTAGCTTAATTGACATGGATGGCATTTTAGTCCTCTGGGCTAAATTTGTCCTTCTAATTTGCATTTCTTTACCTCTATTTCCTGTAGCTGTGAAGCTGATTTTTTTCTGGACAATTAAAAGCTGCAAGCGTCTCCATTTTTATTCGAACTGCCATCTACTCCTTATTGAATTGTCTATCTTTTAATCATTGTCAGTTTTCCATCCTTTCAATAAACACAAACATCCTCAGCCTCTGCATTCTCTCAAACCTGCTGAATACTCATTCATTCATCCCCAGACTCTCATCTAACCTTTTAGCATCCCCTCCTTTATACTACTTGGCCCTATACAAGCAAAAGGCTTATATTTAGCCTCTTGCGTGTCGTCCTCCTCTTCCAGTTATCATCCTCCTTCTATTTCAGCCATTAACCACAGATGATGCAGCTGAATGCATGAACATAATCTGTTTTCCCCCTTCTCCCCTCCTTAGGCGTCTGTCATTATCTTTCAAGTGGGCTATTTGAAATGAACAATTTCCAGGTGTTTGAACAATTTTCCTATCATAAAAAAAGCACTAGCAGTCTTTATAAGCTGCAAGTGGCACTCATTTCACACACCGACATCAGAGTAACAGGTTGCATGCTGTGGAGTGCCTTTTTGGAAAAGAGTCCATACCTAAAGTCACTGTACGGGTGTATGATCCACGAGCCCGCAGATTTCAGTCTCTCCTGCTCCAGAGCCACAGCTTTGTGCGACCCGAACATGCGCAGGCTGAACTTGTTGACCCCGGGCTGAAGCATGGCTCCAAACTGTCTCTGGATGAAAGTGCTCTGGTTTGAGTTGCTGTAGTCCTCCCCGTCCAGCCCCATGCCGAACCCGCCAAACCCGGACTGACCCATCAACTCAGGACTCCCCGCCGCAGTGTTGTTACAGGCCGTGGTTGTGGTCGTGTCTGCGCCCGTGGCCACGACCATGACTCCGGTCCCGGTGGAGGATGTGGAGGCTAGGGCGGCGCGGGCAAAGCCGACTGAGCGCGGGGGTGGGTGGGCCAGGGCAGAGGAGGAGGACGGTGGAGGCAACGCCAGGGGCATCGGGGTGCCCGCTGCGCGAAAGGGAAGTCCATCTCTGGTGGAGGAACTCATGATGGAGAGGCGGCGGCCGCGTCCACCTGAGGAGGTGCTCTCTGCCCCGAAGGAGCTCTTCTCCCCCTCCAGGGAGGCCTGGGACAGCCTGTAACCCGGGGAGGGCAAGCTGCCCTTACTGCACCGCTTCGAGTCCCCTCCATTACGCCTGGGCAGGCTGTCACCTCCAGAGCCACCAGCGCTTCCAGGGGTCCCCACTCCTCCTACCACCCCATCCATCCCAACTCAGGGGAAAGGAGGGATGTGTGCGTTTGTGTACGGGGTGTAACCTGTAGGCCCACCCTCTCAGGAAACTAGCTGCTATTTAAAATTGTCTCGTCTAAATTGCCCTACATAGGTGGAAATGTCACTGTCAGTGTTGAAAAGAAGA
This sequence comes from Craterocephalus amniculus, assembly GCA_036024015.1. Lineage (NCBI taxonomy): Eukaryota > Metazoa > Chordata > Actinopteri > Atheriniformes > Atherinidae > Craterocephalus > Craterocephalus amniculus. The sequence continues at coordinate 13,495 of JAVQJG010050391.1, read as the reverse complement.
AGCGGAAGGAAAAGTAGCATGTCTCCATTTATTCTCCTGGAGCTGACAGCTCACTCCTCCGCCGTCTCGCGGGCAGCATGGCCATCCTTACCTCGGTGCCCTTGGAAATGGCCCCGCGCAGACAGTGAATCCTTCACGCTGCCAGTGTGACTCCAGCAGCCTCACTTTTCATCTTCTTAAAGAGTTTCGTTTGTCCTTACAGATGTTTCTGCATCCTTCCTCCTTCCTCGTCCTTGAAACGTTGCTCTCCATCCGAGGCCCCCCCTCTCCTCTCCACAGCCGCCCCCAACGCTCCGACGCCGGTCATGTTGGCACCGGTTTTCCCGGTCTAATGTAGATAACGGCGCTCGACGCTCATTGGCCGTCGCTGTCCTGCTGTGCAGCCTGTATGTCCAGACTCCTCACCCAATTTGGTGTTTGGTATTTTTCCATCGTGTAACATGATGACGGGATGTTTGGGGAGGCATTTTGGTAGAATAGGGAGGAATTATCCGAGGATAAATGAGAAAGACGCCTGAGTCTGTATCAGGATGCGTTGACATAAGGAACGCACATTATGGGAACACACAGCGCTCACGCTCCGAGGCGCACTGCATTCTGACACAGCCTCCAGAGCACAGAAAACGGACCGCCGGGGACAAACGCGGCGGCAGGGAGGACTCAAATCAACCTTAAATCTAGCCCATGCTGTCACAGAGTCCACGCCATGCTGTCATTTTCAGTATCCGAGAGGAAAAGCCACGTTTATGATGATGGAAGGCGCGCGGAAATGTTGTCTAGCGCTCAGACAGACAAGAAAGAGACTGGAACAGCAGTGTTTCTCAAAACTAATGCCAGAATTAGCTGTTCATATGACGCTTGAAACATTTTGTTCTCTGGTTCGCCGCAATCGCAATCCACTTCTGTCGACTTTCAGTGACATTGTGCCCAGAATTCAGCCAGTCCTTTTTCTCTTTTACGCCACCGAGGAAAGATGAAAGCCCCTAAAGCTGCTCCGAGGTAAATCGATGCCTTCAGGCGGATGTTCAAAGTCTCCTCGTAAAGAAAATAAAACAACTTGTTGAGCATTTACGATCCTTCACGGTCTGTTCAGAGCGGATAAAGTTAACGCTAAATTCACTTTTCTCCTAACTCCAGCCAGAGATCGAGCAGCCACGTCCACGGAGGCGCACACCGTCGGCAAATGAAATATAAATAAATAAATGTGCTTATAAAGGTCTGGGTCTAATCGGCCTGTTGCCATGGCATCTGCATCCTCATCATCCTTCCCCCAAGGCCGCATGCCCGGGCGGTGCAAGACGCACGCGTCTCTCACAGGTACGGACCGCGCGTCATTCTCTCTCACCAGTGCAGTGAAGGAGCGCGTGATGTAGTGAGCGATGATGAAGCTTTATTTAAATTTGGGAACAGCAAGGAGAGCCTTGTTAACAAAGATGAGGGAAAAAGCGAAAGGATAACGAAATACTCAGGTTCATAACTCCGGCTCCTGATTTGTTTTTTTTTTTGGCAAATCTTTCTTGAAATGTAAGGAGATTAAAAGAACCCAAATGTGCAGTCAACATTTTAATTTTATAAGCAGAGACATACTGACATACATGTCTAGGATGTTAAATATGTGACTCAGTCATTTGTAATAATTAACCATTACTAGATCTACATATTCCAGGCAGATTTGCATTGGTGTTAAAATAATGGAGAGAAATAAAGAATAAAAAGAACTTCCAGAAAAAAGACACGGATATCACATGGAAGATTATCATGAGAAAAAACATGACCAAAGCTAAGGAGCACATTTACTTACTTTCTGTGAACAATATGCAGAGGTGGCATCTGGGTCATCAGTGGACAAAGGGATGTAATCCAGTCATTTTTGCATCTTCAATCGCTGTTCATTATCCCCCCCTCCACACACACACACACACACACACACACACCCAAACACACACACACACACACCCAAAAAAAGAAAAGAAAAATGCAAGATGGAGAAAATCTCAGAACTGAAAGCCTAATCACTACATTCTACAATATACAACAGGGAAAATATTTACTTTCATATGAAAAGAAGAGCTGACAGTTCAGCTCAATTAATGAAGTAACAATCCCTGGGAGTAACAATCCCACAACAAGAACTGGGGGACAGCTAACGTTAATTATTCAAGTTTTATTTGAAGGGAGTCATCACATGTATGGGCAGAGAGTCAAAATTCAGCCCCAGCAGCATGTTTTTTTCTCGTAGGACCCACAAGTTAAAACAAAAGAGATGACGCTGCAATAACAGAGTTTATTGTTATCATTTAAGCTGATTCTCAGGCTTTCATCACATTCATCCATTGTAGGATCCAGAGGGCTCAAACAGCAGCAGACCAGTGTGTCAGTCAGATTTACAGTCTTGGAAGGTCGAGTTATGGGACATTCACTGCCCTCATGATGTTGGTGTGACCAGACCCGGGAATCCAGCCTGTCACCACAATCACCATGTCGCCCGACTTGAAGAATCCTCTTGCTTTCCCTGTGATATGTGAGTAATATGGTTTTATTTTTAGGCTAAAGAATGCGAACCATCAGAAGAACAACACACACACACACACTGACCTATGTCCATGCCAAAGTTGACCCTGTTGTCAACATCATCAGCCCAGACGGGAGCAGGCAGAGGGTGGAAGAGGGCAGGAAACACACCTCTTAGCAGCTGGGACTGACGAGCCACCTGATGGAGAGAGCACACATTTGTTTCAACAAAGCAGGACAATTACCGATTTATTTTAAAGTGCAGAAATATATTGAAACATAAACGATTCTGCTGTGTCCTGTTTGCACTACCTGTGTCTTCCCCCTAAACCACTTTGTATCAGTAGATAAACCACTGTGGTGTTCAGTCTGTCACTAGTTCATATTTTTACAATGAATGTTTGTCTTGATAAAACATGATAATATATTGTTCATATGTGAAACATTTAACATTATATTGTTTCGGCTGCTCTGGTTTTAGCTGAAATATATGGTTTCTTTTTAGCTTGTTTATCTCTCATTGGCGCCCCTGACGGTTGCCAGCTTTGTCCTCCTGCTGGGCCGTGGGATGTTCTTTGTAATTTTGAACAGGTTGTCTTGAGCCTCTACTTGGATTGGATTGTAATCTATCTGGTATGTTTTAGTCTTCTCTTTTTTTTCTGTCTAATTTTTTCTTTTCTATTATCTTTCCGTCCCTCTGTAAGACCGCCAGGAGTCGTGGCGCACCCATTTTTGGAGTCAATTGACATTGTTTTATGCAACTTTTGCTGGTAGTTTTTCTTCTGAGTCTGTAACCCTCAGTCTTAGCAGACATCATGAATTATGCATGAGGCTTCTTACAGAGGTAATGATGAACCTTTGGCCTGATACATCAAAGTGTTGTAATAATTGAAAGTAAGACTGAAGCATCCAGATGTGCTTTGAATCTGAGTCTGACCTCTAACCTTCATATAGAACATCTGCTGAAAGGACCTAATTTGAATTTTTTTTAAATTTCCTATAACTTTTCTTTGATTAAAAATGTCCTCCTGAATATGAAAGAAGAAAGTCTTAAAACCAGGGTTTTACCACACATTTCAGTAATTTTCTTGCATCTATTATGTCTGTATGCAGAAATATACCAAACTTTGAAAGGTTTATGATTTGTTAGGCTTCACTGTCAGTGATCACGACCCGTCTAATAATAATTTATAGGTCTGTAACACATTTCATCCAGAGAAAAAAACCCCTGAGAAGAACTTAGAAACAGATAATATCCTCTTACTTTTCGAATCTGATCAACAGGGTAATCATTTACAACTGACAGCAAGAATAAATAACACTGACTCTATAACACCATGTTCCGTCTTGAAAACAAAACAAACTTGATCCATCAGAAACAGTTTTGCTCTTCGCTTAGTTGAACAGGTTGTACCTGAGGGCTTCTGGTAACTGCAATGATTGGACAGCGAGGACGGTACCTGGACAGGAGATGTGCTGACCTGGAAAGAAAAGGAGGAATGCAAATGATCATTGATGGATGAAATGAGGAGAAAGCTGCTCATTTAAACTATATTCTGCAGAGCTAAAAATACAGCAGTAATCATTAAGAAAGACTCTTTCAACATCCAAAATCCAATGCAGAATGCTGAACAGCGAAAGACATTTACTGGTATAACTCAAGTACACACCAGTAATTCCAGTGAGTGGAGAGCCAGAGTACTCTCCTGGGGGGTGCCCCATCTACCCTGTAGTCCCTCTGGCAGTGGCACATGTGCCATTCTCCTTGACATTATCAGCGTTACTAGGACTTCTGGTTGTGATGGCAGGGGTTGGCGTTAACAGAAGATGATGCTGTATTCTGGTTATTGCATTTACATGCTCCACTGCACATCCCCGCCTTTCACCTAAACTGACAATAAGCCCCCAATAACAGCAGACACCTGCTTCATAGGAGCATTTTCACTTGTCACTCATCGATACAGGATTGCCTTTGAGGATAACTCCTGAGTAGAGCCGGGCATGGATTTTTATTTTACAGCAGGACATAGCGACAAAAATGAGATCAAACCTGAATAAAGCAACACAAAACCAGGAGATATGCTACACACTGCAATATTCAGTACGATAACATTGCTTCGCAATTAAACACTTACATCTGTGGCAGTAACCTTGAAAGAGGCCGAACAGTTTGTAGAGAGGAAAAAAGGAACCATTTAATTAGGTTGTGCACAGGAATTAATTGAATGCTTACATATATGCATATAAGTAATCTCGTTTACATTTTTAAAAAAGCCAACAACAGAAAGCTTTAAGCAACAAATGCGAAGCACCTTCTAGTGCTCACTTAGCTCAATTTTCCAACAGGAAATTAAAGTTTGAAAAGTACTGTTTAAGTTTCATGGTAAAATATTGTGCAAATTAGTGGTTTGATAAATAATTAGCCAGTTAGACACTCTGTAATGACTCTTTTTGGTTTCAACCAAGAAAAATATCGAAAACTTTTTAATGGGTTTTATTACTGAGCCATAAATTTGGGTAATGGGCCAAATTTATTCAGAGCGAGTTGCACACTCCTGCATCTAGGAGTTACACCCGCTGTAATGCATCTGATGATTTATGTAAAACACCTTGAGTTGTCTTGTAAATGAAATGAGCTGTATTAAACCTGCCTTGCCTTGCTGAGCTCCAATGAGCTTGGAATCCACAAGGCTTCTGAAGGTGTCCTGTTGTATCAGACACAAACACTCTGGTGGCAGCTCATTTTAATCGTCAAAGGGTGGGACTTGTTTTTCTCCCTCATGTGCAATCAATTCAGTAAAAAGGGGATCAAGCCAACGACTACAATTTATTTCTACTATGTACAAGCAAATCTTTTCTTCTGAAAGTGGCAACATTGATGCTACTGCTGTGTGGTGTTTGCACCCACATTGTGGCAAAGCAACATTGATATGAATGCCAGGGAAAATCACTCCCATCTCTTTTCTGCCATTTAACCTGCTTCCAACAAAGCGATAAGGCACACATTGCCACCAAACCCACATTATAACAACAGTCAGGGGATAACTAGTGTTCTATACTTCACATGTAGAGTTCTGTTGCTGTGTAAGAGAGCAAATGTGCCTTAAACTGCAGATTCTTCACTTAGTTGTACAATATGCATGCTCTTGTCTGGGTGTTGGGCTGGTATATGCACCTGCCGCTGGTGGTGAGGACTATGATGGCCCCAGCACAGCATTTGAAGGATGATTCAACAGCTCCAATAGCAGTGACTTCTGTGGGGTCAGAGGACAGAGGAGTGAGACGGCGCAGCTCCTCGAACAGCTGCTGGTGGAAAATGGCCGCCTCAGCCTCCCTGCAGATCTGACAGAAAGCAACAGAGACGGAGAGCGAGTGTGAGCAGCACACAGAGGAACGGCGGGTTATCAGAGGGCTCTAAGTCAGACGGAACAAAACGGACGGCGTCTGTGCGCAGTAACACACACCGAGTGCATCATTGCAACGGCCTTCAAAGGAAAGAGTCCCTTGGCGGTCTCTCCAGATAACATGACACAGTCGGCTCCGTCCAGCACCGCATTGGCTACATCGCTGCTCTCCGCTCTGGTTGGCCGTGGGTGGGACACCATGCTCTCCAGCATCTTAAAAAACACAAAAATTACTATTAACAATAACAGAAAAGAATATCTTTTTCCACTAGAAAGAGGCCTGAAGAATGAATTGATCAAAAATTGTACCACTTGGATCTTTATGTGTCCAAAAGGGATGTGAGACGTACAGAATCTAGACAAGAGATAACAGCTTCAAAGATGGAGTATTGGAGGATAAATGAGAGATCATTAAGAGTAAGGGAGGTGATTATCTATTTCCTTGATCATTACTGGTGTGCTAGACACAAAGTAATATGAATCAATAAGAAGGGGAGACTGCTGAAAATGAGATATTTGGCTGCATCGGAGTCTATAGTCAGGAAGCTGCAGATAATACAGATTAGTGTTTGCATGTGGGTGCTGCTTGTGAACAACTGCTGTCCCTCCGAGTCAGGAGTGGTAGCATAAACAACATACAGCGCTGTGACTTAACATGGCTGCAGGAGTGTGTGTGTGTTTTTGTGTGTGAGTGCATCATGCAGAAGTGTTAACTTAGTGTGTGCCTGATAGATCATAATGGAAGTTTTATGAGCCTGTCTGATGGCTTAAAGCTCCAGTTAAGAGTCCACATTTGCATATTTTATTCCTTTATGTGACTACACTGGATGTGTGTGTGTGTGTGTGTGTGTTTGTGCGGGCTCTGACTTGTGTGGCACAGATGACCGGCTTCCCAGCAGAGTTGCAGCGCCCAATCATCATCTTCTGAGCAATGAAGACTTTCTCAGCAGGAATCTCAATCCCCAGGTCACCCCTGGCAACCATCACGCCATCACTCTCAGCTAGGATCTCCTCAAAGCTGCCACGGAAACCGGAGTGATCGGAAGGGCAAAGATTGAGTGGTTGAAGGTAAAAAGTATACAGGGTAGAGGAAAGGCTCAAATACAAGAAAGAGGACAGAAAACAGCAATATTGTTTCTATGCATTATCCAAAAGTAGGTCTGGGGTGTAAAAGCGACATTTGTAATTTGAAGATATTGAAAATTTACATTGAATTCACATCCAAATCCCAAGGTAGGGATGACATCCAAGAAGCAGAAAGCTGATTCACATTTAAAAAAACATGCAGCTGCATTAGATATAAACAGGACTGATGTTCACACTCAGCATCATCACTATGGGAAAATTAAATCTTTAAAAAACAATCAGTAATTTACGACTGTAGTTGCACGCTGTCAGCAGCCAGCAAGCAGGAGAAAACATGAGATAAGTAATGGAGGTTGGACACTGGTGATATAAACTCATATTTTAGGTTGCAGTAATAACTGACAGTCGACCACAGAGATGGTTTATCAGACGTGTCAAATCCAGAGCTGACAAATGTCAGAGCACCACGCACAGCTGTCAGTCTGCAGGAGGTGCAGACCACCATCAGTGGTAGATTTATGAGTCCTGTCATAGCCTCATTATAAGACTTGCTGCCTGCAGCGACATAATTACATAAAATTACACGGCCTAAACGCTTTTAAATGAGAGGTATTCCCCTTTACTTACTTCTGAACTCCTTGCCGGCTTTCCACCTTGCTGATCACTTTGATATCTCGTCCGTGTGGACCCAGAGCTCGACGCACATCCTTCACATCCTGGGCCGAGCGGATGAAGCTGGCGAACACCATATCTACGCCGTGAGCCACCCCAAACCTCAGATCAGCCTCATCCTGCTCGCTGACAGCCTGGAGGCCCACGAGGTCCCGGCCGGGGAGGTTAACGCCTTTACGGCTGCAGAGCGTCCCACCTGCTTCTACCACCGCGTCCACCCAGTCAGAGCCTGCGGACAGCCGATAAGAAAAAGGAAGGAATGGTAGATTCTGTTGGAAAACTCCAGCCGTGTAGATTATTATGAGACAGCAGAAATTCTTGATCTAGTATAACAGCAACAAGTTGCATTTTCATGGTGATCCGTTCTTATTTACAGCCATTACAGGCACTGCGATGCGGCCTGAAAGTGACGCCATCGAAGTCCTTACTCTATGTTAATGGCTGTAAACAATAACGGATCACCACAAAAACGCAAGTCCGAGCGGCTTTGAGCTCACAGACGGATCAGACCAACAATTCATAACAAGACATTGGCAAAATGAAGGAGTTTAGTGGCAGAAATTGACGTATTTAGAGCCAGCTCCGTTTACTCCCATTATATTGGATGTACGCTGATCTGATCGCCAGTGGATGTAAATATCTCCCGAAGGAGTTCAAGTTACACCAAAACTGTCTGGGTGAGTAAAGGATAGTATTTCATGACAGAAAATAGGTCCAGGTTGAAAAAAAAATGAATTTATCCTTTAAATCTCAAGCCTTCCTTTTAACATTTGAGGCAAAATGAGCACATTGTTCCTGTTTGTAAAATTTCATCAAATGTTTTGTCTCCCTAAAATAATTTGAAAGGGGTGAGGCTGAAATAAATAGAGGAGATCAAGCTGATGTCTGGATGAACAAAAAATGTCATGAGAGAGCTGCTCTTTAGATTGCTAGGATGAAAAATAACAACCCTGCAGGGCAAGATTCTCAGGAAGTTTTAGCTTAGTCTGGAGCAGTTAGAAAACAAGTCCTAACCTCTACATCTGTTAAACATGGAGATGGACTGACCGTGTTTGGGACTTCTGATACAGCCAGCAGCATGAGAAGCATCTCACTGATACAAACTATACACCTGCTGTATTGTTACCAAAAGAGCACTGCTCATTTCTTATAAAGCAAACTTAATCATAGATTTGTATAATTTAAATATCTGCCTCCAGCTGTAAAAACTGTCATTTCAAACTACATTTTAAGCTCAGTTTATTGTCTTGACACATTTATTCACTCAAGTGCCTCCTTTACTAAGTCCTGAAAGCCTCCTGTTGGCTGCACACATTGTGCCGCAGTTATGACTCAGACATTGAGGCTTCCATAAAAACTAGCATAATCTCTCAAATGAACAGAATCGTTTACTTTTGATGTTAAAAAAGGAAATGAAGCACAAATACTTCTCTGTTTAGAGCAACACGATTCATGTTACCTATTTCGAATACTTTGAGGGCAATAAGGCCGTCATCAATGTAGATCCTCGCTCCCTTCTCGAGAACCTGAGGCAGGTTGGGATAGTCCACCCAGATATTCTGTCCATCTGTCTTGTCTTTGTCATCCTTTGATGTTAAGACTCGCACTTTCTTGCCCTTGACCAGCTCCACTTCCTGTTCCACTTCCTATGTAAAGACACAAGTAAACATCTCAAACTTTCAGGGAAAAACACTGGAAACATTTTCAGAGACAAGTAGAGCTTTTCCGTTGATACACTTGTACTTAAAAAACCATGGATGGCTTTATCATGTTTATGCTGTCATCAAGTGACTGAAATTATACATTTTGTAAAACAGAAGTCTTCCAGTCAGATTTTTCAGCTGATTTTGGAGGAGACACAAGAAGGAAGGCTCCGTGTGGAGTCTGCATGTCATGCAGAGCTATTTGTGAGCTAATCAAAGCATGAAGAGGGTGCCAACAGCTTGGAGGTATTTACTCAACAAAGCAGACGGCAGGCAAAGGCATCACAGTGAACGAAACAATAAAATGATAATGAAAAGTCAAGGCAGCACACGCCCACAGCTGGTGTTTTTCCAAGAGAAGCGACAAACTGTTACAAATCATGTAGCACATAATTTCTGCACCTCCTACACCTGACTGCTTGATTAGACTGTTTGATAGACAGGACACAAAGGACTCACCCCTTTCACTAAGCCGGTGCGGATCTCCGGACCCTTTGTATCCAAAGCGATAGCCACTGGTCGGTAGTACAAGGGGTCAGAGGTTACAGTCTCCACTGCTTCCCGGATGTTCTTGATGCTCTCACTGTGATACTGAGTCGAAGGCGTAGACAGAGTCAGTAAGTGAAAAACCAACATGTTTTTTTTTCCATGAGTACACAAAGACACATACAGCATGTCGTACATACTTCATGAGAGCCATGAGAGAAATTAAGACGAGCAATATTCATCCCAGCCTTGACCATCTCCTGGAGTTTGGGAACAGACCGCGAAGCAGGACCTGAGAGAGAAAAACATATAAAACCTGATTCCTTAAAGCTGACTGGGAATCATGGTTGTTAAATAAAAGAATCTGTAAATGAATTACGGGTTACATGTTTGTGATTGTCTTCTGTCATCACAGACTAAATGTGTTTGGGTTTTGAATGTTTGACAAGCCTAAATAAATAAAACCTCAATACAGCTTTGTTGGGTTGCAGTTTGAATTGTAAATATCTAATGATAAGCAAATTATACAGCAAGGTTAATTGGAAATAACATGAAGACCAAGTGGCTAAAATGGTATGTATATTTGCTCCTTCCTAATGTGATGTCAGCAACATGTTTTTTCACTGCAGGATTGCATCACCTCCTCTCTTACAACAATTAGGATGCATTTCGAAACTGAGAAGGCCAGCTGCTTGATTTTAAAGAAAATACCTTTTCCCGGTCAGACACCACGGTGATGCAGTGAGTCCCCTCACAGCGAGAACTGCTTCTGGCTCTAACCACAGCTTTGCTCTGTGAAGTTTCTATGTTTAAGTGAGGGTACACTGGGGCTAACACCTAACTGTTAACATCTGCGAATGCAGACAATGCAGCCACTGAATCAATCTCCATGTGGAGAAACGGCACACCAATTAAAATGAAGAATAGACCAAAAATAGATGCTTCTTTTGAAGAGACTCTTTGCAGGAAAATCTACATGATCCACACACCTTTACAAAATACTGGGGAACAATTACACACCCACACATTGGAAACAATATAAAACAAAGTTTAAATTCATAAAGTGCTTTTGTTTGGTTTATGACTAACAAAGGTTATAAAAATAGATAAAATAATTGCATTTTCTTTGCATTTCCAACCCCTTGCATGCAAGATTGAATGTGAGTTTGAACTTAGATATTTGACTTCCTTTTCGCGACATGTTGATCACGATCATTCACTTATTAATGTATTAATTTTTGTTTGATTCTCTTATTCAAGGGATAAGATAATTAGTTGCAGCCTTGCTTCAAAACAAGGGATATTTGTCCTCCTGTTACTTTGATCACAAGTCACTCTACGCAGCGCCACATGACCGAGAAGCGCTTCAATTCATACTGTTCTCCTCTAATTAGTTTTTCTTATTCTGAGCAGCAAATAACAGCAAGAACTCAAATATGCTGCCACTTAGAGCAACACAGGACCTGGCTGTTTTACAGGAAGCCTGCGATGACAAGTAAAAGTAGCCAGAAAACAAACTTGAAACTGAGACTCACAGTCTGCTGTTGGCTGCAACACTCACCGATGGTGCAGATTATGCTGGTGTTTCTTGCCGTGATTGGCTCCTGGTCGATGTCCAGCAGACAGAGATGCTCCAGGAAGGTGTCAGCCATGCTGGCATCCAGCTGCTGGCGCTGAATGAAAGAGTCTGACATTGTCATCACATCCGAGTAGCGCCTGATGCGAGCTGCAGTGACAGAGAAATGCTGTCAGTGGGTTGAAGTTAATAGTGAAACTTGCATGCCTGCAAATGCACGGGAGCATTTCAGGCAGATAACACGATAAATTCAGGAGTCACAGAAATTACACGATGACATTCAGCCGTTTTGTTAATTTATTAATACGAAATCCACACATTCTGGCTCTGCAGATATTCTTTGACTAGCTCTTAGAAGGCGTTTGAAAACACATGAGGGCTGACAATATGGAGGGATATGAATGTTTTTTAAGCTGACATTTGAAAGAAAATGAAAAAAGCAGATCTCCACAAGGCACTTGTTTAATTTAAGGCAGGCTATTTATAAAGCAATTGGAAAGGGTGTTAAACGAAATATTTTTCTGTATCTGGGCAGGAGATAAAGCAAAAAGGATTTCTGACGATTTACACACATGGCGGCAGCATCATTGTTATTGTCAGCTTAGGAGCTTCTCCATTATAAAGAACATTATGAAACCACATCTTCCAGAAGAAAATAAAGTAATAGAGAGATTGGAAAAGGAAAACTAACACTCCATAATGTTTATAAAATACAATTGAAGTACTGCTGTAGTGCACAGCATGGGTACATTTAAAGCTAAGAAGCCATTAGACCATGAAGGCAGTAATTAACAGGCTCTCAGTCACTGATAGTAAGGTCAGAGTTTGAGTCTCTGAAGGCCCTACGATGGGCCCTCGAACAATATTTTTACACTGATCCGCCGTATTATTATGACTACTGACAGTGAGTAACACAGTTCATCTATAATGCAACGTTCTGTTGGGAAAATCTCCAGCCTGACATTCATGCAGGTGCAACTCTGACACTTTCTATCTGCCTTAACATCCTTGCAGAGCAGTCCCACCATCAAATGACAATCCCACTCCCACACAACCCAAAGAGACATATCTGGCAGCCAGACAGGCTTTTCCTCGGAGAAACAGCTGCCTGGAAATGAGCCTATAAAGGTGTGTGAGTGAGCCTAAATATTATAGAGGTGGCTCTTGAGATAAAAATATTGAGCAGAAAAAGGTTCAGATACTTTATAGATCCAAAGAAACTTAAGAGACGCTGGGGCAAAAATCCATTGTTGTCACACCATTGATTTGCTTGATTAGAGTAGCTTTAAAATAAACTAAATCTGCTCCTGTATTTTCTCACAATACAGACAAGAAAAACCCACCCAAAAGAAAATCAGGTCACAGTAACCCTTATCAAAGTTTTCTAGAAAGCTGAAACTACACTAGTGATGGCTTTTCCTTTAGCAGTGACTCAACCACCACCAGTTTGAACCAGGAGAAGGATCTCAGGTCTTTGATGCAGAGCAACGTGGAGCTTGGCTGAGAGTTCTGATTCTGAACAATGGAAACCATTTTAAAGGATGTCAAGATCAGTCGAGCCTGCAATTTCTGCTCCCGCAGGGAGGACAGAGGGAAGGTGAGGAGGACGGGCAGACAGCCTGACAGACAAGGTCAATGCAAACAGCAAAACAGCGAGTGAAAAGGGGAGGATGTGTGTGACATGGAGGAGAAGTCAGGCGAATAAAAGTAGGAATGAGGATCTGTGGATCGATGGAAAAAAGCATTTCATTTGCTTTTTTTTTTCTTTAAAAAAAACCCTAACAAACTTGTCTTGTGTAATGTTTTTTTAGTTTTGGGAATCAGCTCAAGTCCTCAGGAGTGAACAGACAAGCTGACAGACTCCCGCATGTCAGCGGCGACTGGAGGTTTTGCAGATAATTCTTTTTTCCCCTCTCTCTGCACCTCCTTGTGACCCAGTTCTGCCGCACAGCTGCACACATCATTGCAGGTCCCACTGAGATCCTCCTCTGACACATCCCTCTGTTTACATACACACTTAAAGACACACACACACACACACACACACACACACACAC
>JAVQJG010050388.1:0-11344 GCA_036024015.1 Craterocephalus amniculus | reverse complement strand
GTGTGTGTGTGTGTGTGTGTGTGTGTGTGTGTGTGTGTGTGTGTGTGTGTGTGTGTGTGTGTGTGTGCGTGTGTGTGTGTGTGTGTGTGTGTGTATGTGTGTGGACGCTCATATCGGCCCCACGTTACAAGCATGAGAGCATGCAGTGGCAGCAACTTTGATCATTACCTCATTTTCCACAGACGTCAGCGCGGAGCTCTTAAAAATCACGCTCGGTGACAGAATTAAACAAAATGACAATAAAAATGATATAATTACAGCCAAGAGTCACAGGACTTCTGCAAATAGGGCTGAGAACATTCCTTCTGAACATTCAATTCTATGTTTTACAGTCTGCAAAGATCCTGAATTATTTAGATTTGCCACAGTACGGGACTGACATCATGGAACTGGATAACGTAGTCATCCTGTTCAATGTGAAGGACAACATGAAACAGCAAATTTAAACATTTAAACACGACTTTCTTTTGTAAAACCAATGAAAAGATTTAGTTTGGAGTTAAACTAAGGTCTAGAGCCCTTTTGAAACTGATAAACTGGAAGGCAGTGATGTTAGCAACAGCCCAAACAAGTAATAGTACTTTTATTACATTTTCTATATCTTAATTTTACATAAAAGAAATACAGAAGGATTAATAGGGCCACCCCTTTGCCATCAAGACAGAAAATGAGTTCTTAAAGCATTGTAAAAAAAGTTTAAGAGTACAGATGTAGCCATTTCTCCCAGTTTTGGTTCTTCCCTCAAAACCAACAGAGCTGATGGTTACCTTCCTTGAATGGGATTCAGTGATTCAGTGCGAGTTGTCTTTGTTCTAAAAGCTTTTGGCTTTTTCTCAGTTCTGTCGAAACATGCCACCCGTCAGAAAAGAATACTGAGTGCATTTTTAAAACTCAGTTATGTGCTACAAAAAAACTGTTAAGTTAGTTTAAAGATGTGTTTGTGGAATGTATGTGGAATTATGATCTTTGAACAAACTGAGGATTTATAGATGGTCATAAGAAATAACATCAGGGGTGTTGAGAAACCAGACTGGAATAAATGTACGATGTTCATATATTATATGATTATAAGTTTCAAAACTATTCAGATCATGTGCAGGTTAAAAATAATTCATGCAAAACATAATCAAAATTGTTTTTCTAACTCAGGTAGAGTAAATTAAGTCTGACAGGAACATTAAGCTGGTTCAGAAACCAGCTGCAAGAACAAAGTCTAATCTGTATTTCTACAAGCGGGGTTCAGTAATGGAACAGTGAGAATGTGAAAACAAACCAAGCAGTCGGGTTTGAAGCAATGAGAAAAACATCCTGTAATTCAAAGATGAAACCATCAATAACACCTGTTGAAAGCAATCTATCTTCTGTAATATGATTTTATTAAGCGAGGGTATTTTCACCACTTTGTCTAATCGTTTGAATTGTGCTTCAATATCTCTAAAAAGGCTTCAAAACCTCTCGACAAAAGGGTTTTGGACAAGATAAGTAGCCTATTTACGTTTATCCTAGATCCTTTCCCAACTTTTAAGTCTTTGTTTTTATATATTAAAATGGTAAATTTTTATTTGAAACAAAAATACTACTACTAGTAGTAATACTGTAATAATAATAAGTATGCTTATAGTTAAGTAAGATCTTATATCAATATGCTAAATGAATTTCATTGTGGTTGCAGGCCATTTACTGCTCCTGAATTAAACTAATTGAAAATTCTCCGTCATCATAAAATACAGATTTTTAAAAAAAAAACCAAATCTCTTTCTCAATAATTCGCAAAAAATGTAAACACCACACCATAATCATTTCTAAGTATTGAGACTATGACTATGATACCAAAAGTTCGTGTTGCTAAATTTAAAAAAACATTTATCGGGTTCATCAAGCGCAGATGACTTCTGCTTCCTGTGACGTGGCACCAAACGCCACACGGTTGCTATAGCAGCAGTTTACGACTCAGAAGCAGAAGATGGAGTACAGTGCAGCTGCGCGTTTCTACGTTTCTCTCACCAAGTTTCCAACCTACGAGGATTATTTGGACTCTAAGGTCACGCCGATGGATTTATTTTACCTGAAAGTGAGTAATTCTGGAAGAAACATGATATTTTTAGCTTCCCTTTCCCCCCCACCACTTCCTGCGGATCTCCAAATCGCGATTTACTGCAACCAGCATTTTTTTAATCAAACCAGGACTTCTCAATTTCCTCTTATTTTAGATAAAAACAGAGCCGTTTAGATATTTTTTTACAGAGGGGACACTGTGACTTGATGACCACATCAGGTACCTAACGCTTAGTGGAAGTTGGTTTAGCTATTTTCAGACTTTTATTCTCTTAAAGTATTTATTTATTTGAGCTGGTAGTTTAAAATCTTTTTTTTTATTTTTTTTTTTTATTAAACAACGTATTATAACAACTGTAAATGAGTGTCTATGGGTCCTTTAAGAGACGTGCCTCTCATGTCTGTCAGTTAAGAAGTAGACCAACTCTTAAAAGTCTGGTCCGATAATGACAGTGTGGAAATTTTTATAGGATTTTCCCCTTTAAATTACACAAACAAGAGTTAAATTATTATTGAGTTTTATTTGAAATAGTAAACTTCTGATGCAGCATGAACAGACAAAACATCGGCTTTGTAATGCGGATTCATGTGTTGGTGTAGTACCTCTGTTTTGCCGCTAGGTGGTGGTAAAACGCAGGTTTGGAAGATGGTTCAGGTTCAGATGTGGCCTTTGCAGCCAGCTGGGAATGTGGAGTCTTATACTCCCTGCATGTTCTTATCATATTATTCATTGCATGTAAACATAGACTTACCAGTTCTCTGATCACACAAACAGGTTTTCCTTCCCAACATTCACTGATTTCTGCTCTGGTTATTCAACTTTGGCCCTTTTGTTTAATGGCTTTATTGTTATTTTGGGGCTGGTTGCCTCATAAAAAAGTGTCCTAAGTGTACTTTCCTTTTGAGAACAAACCCTCTACAGATGAGATAGTATACCTGTATCTCTACTTAATGTGCTCAGAATGACTTTTAAGCTTTATTAATTGTAGGCCCTCTGTATGAAAAGCTCCAAATAACCTGAAACCGAACCTGTGGTAAGTCCTTTTGTCCAGTAGATGGCACACTTGCTTATGAGATGTGAAACTGCTGCAGCAGCCACTTTGTTTGAACACCTGTGTCCACAGAGAGAACAGCTCATATCTGCCCTGAAAATCAGCTGCAGTCAATCTCAATCAAACTCCGTCACCCTTGTGTTGTGACACAGCAGAGTCGTCTAACCTCTGCAGTCCCGCTGATAAGGCCAGACTTCTGATAAATCAGCTAATTATAAACCTATTTTTCCGCACATTGAGCTGTTTCGGTCTTGTCATGGTTCTGGTTATATACTCAGAGTATATTAGAGCTGATAGTTTTGAGCCGACATCCTGCGGGATTGAATCGCAGCACATCCATACAGATTTGTTTGATGAGAATTAAATAGAAAGACAATGATTTTCAGGCCACTTTTAGGACCGGTACATGTCTGAGGCTCATTTCTGGCAAGCCACATCAAAGCTGAAGGAAAATCTAACTTTTCCTCTCGGGTGCGGATGCAGAGCCAGCTGCTGGGATTTGGGGTAAGTGGACATGTGGCACCGGCTTTCATCTAACAAGCCCTGGGATTTGACAGCAAGATTTGTTTTTTAGATGATGACTTTATGGCTTGGCCTTAATGACAGCAGTCCAGCGATCAGACTAATGTAGACACACACACATGGACGGATCTGAGAACAGGCATGAAATCACACAGCTATAAAGCTAAAGCTTGTGTGGTTACGTCTCCGGGCTTCACCTCCATGGTTTGGGTGTGGTGATGAAATATCTTTAGGTTGAATCTCACTGCTTGATAAAAATCAAATTTAGTCGTGGAGGTAGCTAAGCTGAACGGCCAAGCGCTCCAGCCTGAGGTCTCTCTCCTTTATTTGTGTCTGGCAGAGCCGGGAGTTGGCCCGCGAGCTGGTGGAGCACGGCCACAAGGGCACGGTCCTGAGCAGGGAGGAATTTGAGGAGAGGAAAGCAGCTGCAAAGGCTGCAGAGACTGCAAGCAGCGACGCTTTCCACCACAGCAGCCGGCCAATGTGAGTCCACCGAGCCGCAGCATCCAGCCTGGGACGCAACAACACCAGCAACCTGGAAGCTTTGGGACTTCCTGTACACAAAATGTGTTAAAGTGTGGAAGTGGGGAAAAAAACAGTCATGACACTCGTTTAGTTTCGATGAAGGAACATTTTAGATTAGTGAGCTTCATTTTTTGCTGAATCAGCCGGGTCTTTAGTCTATAGCAGAGAAGTAAACTCTGGCCTGCAGGTTTGAAACGTTTCTCTTTTTCCCTCCAGTCGGAAGAAATCCTCTGAAAACAGGCTTCTAACTTAATGAAGCATCAAGTGTAGAAGTGCAGAAATGGGAGGCAGAAGAAGGTTTCTGAGGAGATGTGGAGCGGGTCTTTACCCAAACGCTCTGCTGGAGGGGAGGTGGCCAAACAGCAGGGCCATTAGATTGATTGACAGGTAGCAATAAGACAAGTGGACAAGATCCCGAGGAGTGTTTGAGGGCATCGGGAAATAGAAGTGATAAGGAGCAGAGAGTGAAGGCAGATGTAAGGGAAGAGAGCTTTATTTCAGTTTTACATCCAGCTTATTTCTCTCTGAGAAACAAGGACAGCGTTTGTTTGGAGACATCGGAAAGAAAAGAAGTCTTTTGGTGTTTGACCGTTTTGTTTTCATGCATGACTGGCTTTCATGCAGACTTTTAAACCCTGCATGCAAATGAACTCAATTATTAGCTCCTGCAGCCGACCCGGGTCTTCCCACGTATGATGTAATGTCCCAGGTAGGGTTTCCTCTTCACCGTGTCCCTGCAGTCATCCTTCACTCTTCCCCCAGTTTCCTATTAAAGGAGCTATACCTGATATTATTTTAATCTTTCTAAGAAAAATGGTTTTATACGTGGTATAGTATGTGGTAAAAGTGGTCATTTCATTACAATTAATGACTCATTGATTGCGCATATGTACCAGTTCAGGGCATTTTAGTTAGCGAAAGCGGCTAGTTTTTTTAGCATCGGCGTGACGCGCTTTCTCTGCCTGGTTAATTTTTGGAACATCCAGACTCCGATCAGCCAGTAATAGTGTTCCCTTAGTGATCCGGAGTCAAATTATGAAAGTTAAACCCCTTAGCCAAGACAAAGCGTCACACAAAAGCTAAAAAAAAATAGCCGCTATCGCTAACTAAGCTAGCCGGATATGAAATCTGGCATAGTCCCTTTAACACCACTACTTTCCACTAATGCCCCGTTTACACTGAGCGGTACGGTACGGGTCTGCCTCCCATAAAATCGGACCAAACCGGACCAGTTTTGGGCCCCTTCAGTTGTGGGTCCATCAGAAAACGGTCCGGTCCGGCTCAGGTGGAGTTACTGATGTCATACTGTACAACGCACTGATTGGCCGACAGAAACAGCGAGCGGCGCCGTACCCTCCGTGGAAACGGGGCAGCACCGGACTTGCTTTGGTCACACTGGTCCTGTCCGTCATTGTGAAACATGAAGGATGACAAATTAATCTTTTGCTAATTTTCTACATTTTACCAAAGCCGGGAGAAATGGGAGCATCTCTGCAGAGCCGCTCCGTGTATTTGAACAAGTGTGAAATTCCTGCAGCGGCCGGAGGACACGCTGGTGCTGCACACACACACACACACACACACACACATCCTCTGTCCTGATAAAGCCACGTGGTCGGCCTTTCTGCTTTGATGGCAAGCCAGAACAGACAGTTAGCCCTCCCTCCACACACACACACACACACACACACACACACACACGGTTTTAGAGTATCCAAACATTTACCTGCTAGGTGCTGAATTTGATTGAACTCTTAGATGCTTATCCAAATGTGCAGATGCCCCCCCCCCCCCCTCCTCCCAGTGTGGTGAACATCAGTGACACAGGTGAAACGGGAGCCTCCACACCTGCAGCTCCAGCGATACGAGCCCCCAGAGCCTTTAATCTTGTCCCGACAGGATCAGGGGAAACGTTGGGGATGTTAGACACACAGGATTGTGTTCTGTTTCCAACATCTGCATCCATACAGCTTTTTCTGAGCTCCCCGGTAGCCACGTTTACATGTGTTCGGTTGGAAATCATCCCGACTTAAGGTGTCAGGGCAGCTGTTTCCATGGGAACTCATCTATTCGGATGTGGTGCGTCCGTGGGCTCATGTTTAAGCAGAATTCTCCAGTCTGACATGAGCAGCACTGGAAAAAGGCCACTCCAAAAATGAACTGAAACATTTTTTAAAACATTGTATTTTTGCTTGAAATAAGAAAAAAAAAAGTGAAACATTCGCTGGATGAGATTTTCTTGGAATAAGACAAAAAATTCAACCTTTACAAGATCTAGAAATAAGCTGTTCTTCGTTATTTTGTACTAGTATTTTGAAGTTGGACTAGAAATGAGGAAAATGCACTTGGAAAGATTTGGAGTTTTTGCAGTGAGAGAGATGTTTACCTCGGGTGATTTCTCAGAGGTGGAAGCTCTACAAACCCAACGTCACTGCCGTGGTTTTCTGCGATTTTTACAAGCAGCACCTTGATGCTCATGCATTCAGATTGCAAGCAACAAAGAGGAAAAGGTGTTTTAATAAAAAAACAAACTTTCTGCCGCCGGCCAGTGAATGTGTTTGTTCTTCGCTGTCTTCCAAAGTAAGGAAACGTCACTCGTTGCGTTTTTACATGTAGTCGGAGCACGTGCGGCAAGAAGCAACCTGAAGAAGAAATTTTCTATCTGTAGGAAAATCATTTCAGTTTGGCCCTTTTCATTCGGAGTGAGGCATGTACATGGACCATTTTCATTCTGAAAGAACTCCATGTAAACTTAGCTAGCATTTCCTAAACAGAATTAGACATTTCATATTCATCAGAATCTGTTTTTGTAAAGGAATATTTAGCTCCTTTTTTATAAATCTGATTCAAAGATTGTTCCTGTTGTTCCTTCTCAAAGCAAATAGTTTTCTGTGCGCCATCATTCTTATTTTCCTCAGTGCTGCGGTGGACACAAGCAAACCTCTGCTGATTCTCGGTGTAGAGGTGTAAGAAAATACAGTGTATACTTTTACTGGAATATCACGATATTTTGAGTCATGATTTTCAAAACGACAATATCGGGTTTCTTTTAGATTCTTTATGGAAATGTCTTTTCTGTTCTTTCACAAACTTTTCACAGAGGTGGTATAAGTTTGTTTCAGTCACATTAGTCAAACTTATGTAGTCAGTGCCATTTACTACATGAAAGAATGTAAATGTAATAACAAAATGGGAGGGAAAATAAGTATCACTATTCACAACCATCATTTTTTTATGAAATTTGGTGAAAAAAGTTCTATTTTCTCACCCCAAATCCACAATTTGCTGTAAATGCAAACACAACACGGTGGTGGTATCAGTATTTAACATCTGATTTTTTTATTTAAAAAAACAAAAATTTAACTACTAATAATAATAATGTTTTCCCCAATATCAACGAGTTGATAAAAACATTTTACAGTAGTAGTTCATTTTTCAATTTTATCTAAACTTGACTTTATTTAGCTGAGGAATCCTGAACACTTGTTTTATTTGTGGATATAATGGGAAAGATGCTTGCTAATTTGGTAATGGCTGTTTTTAAATAGTTACTGTGGAACTTACAGGGCGGAATAAATGACTTTTTTGATTAATCCGTAATACATAAAACCTCAGACCTTTATGCCTTTTGAAGGAAAGACCAGCTTTAATCGTGAAAGACCTCTAAAAACACGACGTTTCTCATCAAAGTGTCCAGTTTGACCTGTCTGAGTGCAGCCTGCTCCTTCCTCCGTGGTTTCCTAATTTCCCTTCCACCCAGTAACCCAGTGACCTACTGTTATGGTGGCATTGTGGAAATCCAGGCCCCCAGGATGCAGAGCAGCACCTGCAATCCGCCGAGCAAAATCAGGACGATGATCTGATGGATGAGCTGGCTGCAGAAACTGGCAGCAGCACAGTGAAAAATAAACCCGGCTTTTATTCATCCAGACATTCAACAATAAAGAAAACCTAATGTTTGGAAGAATCCTTTTATTTCTGTCCCTCTCCAGTAAATCCTGATCTTTGTTTCCCCTGAAGACGTTTGCACCTGCATACGTTTCCTCTGGCTGCACTCGGGCAGCCTTGCTGTTTTGGGAATGCCTTTGCTTCTCTTTGGGCCGTAATCTATGTCTCCCTAGGCACGTCTTTTTTCACAGCTCTGTCACTGCTCCGTGCCCCCCCTCCCTTCCTTCCTTTCTCTTCTTTTCAGCCACACTGTGCTCTCTGAGAGACCTTTAGTGCCTGCAGGTGTATAAATAGAGCTGTTTTCAATTAAGGGCTAACCTCGCCTATAGCGTGCATCTGATCAGTGAATGCCCCTGCACCTGTGGTAATAAAATACCCGGGGAGTGGAGATGGCGCGCTGAATGCTAATCAGATGATGTCCTGTTGTTGCCCCGTCTCATTTTGAAGGACAACTCGCTTCTTGTAGCAGCTTGGCTGTGAAAGGGGGCAAAGAGGAAGATATGGAGGGAGCGGGGAGGGGGGCTGCCAGCACATCACAAAAAGCCCAAACAAAAGGCCTGGTGCTCTCATCAGACATAAGTGAAACTCTATACATGATTGAAAACGGAAACTGGGATGAATGGGACGCTTAGTCGGCTGTGTAGTTGTTGGGTTAGGGGGTTGTTTGAATCAAGGACCTGTTCCTCCAGAGCTGCTTTTTTATTCATGGAAGGTGAAACAGCTAGATTTGTTAAAGCTTATTCTTGTCTAAATACACAAGAACTTGTTCTTTTATTTAATGTCCTTTAAATATTTAAACTTCCTCACCTGTGTTCTGTTTAATAAAAACCCATTACAGTCAAAAGAAAGGACACCTTCTGAGTATTTGAACCTTTTATGTTTCAGTGCGTAACAACAAAGCCACAGGGTCTGTGACTCCTTTAGCCTTATTTCCACCAAACGCGTGGTGGTGTGGGAACGTTAAGCTTTCCAGCTGGTGTGTGTGGTCCCACCAGGAGCGTTTCAGAGTCTCTGCCACGCTGGATTTTCCACTTCACTCCATCATGTGAGGAGTGTAACGTCACGCCATAGCTGGTGCAGCTCTGTGCATTTAAAGAGAAGAATAAACCAGCCGGGACACATGCTGGCTCTTTATGTCTTCATAGTGTGGATGTGTGGTGTGATTTCCATCCCCAAGATAAACATTGCGTTATTCATGGTGTCAGACATCATGTCAGAATCATTTATAAATAAAGATAGATGAGATAAAATAAAAGTAAAGAAACCAAAGAAGCAAAAAAACAACATGAACAACAAAGCATAGAAAAAAGAGGGGCTTCTTACACAAAGACCATCATTCTGCTGATATGATGCGTGACAAGACAGAAAAAAAACAAACTGGATATCAACACAATGGCTGCTGTTCAATGTTTGTCCATGTCTGATTCAGGAAAAAAACAAAGAGGCCACGATCAGAGACAGCGAGGAAAAGTTTTCTCTGTATGTGCAATCCATCCACTTTGTCATCAGTAGATGAGGGAAAGCTACATCTATGACTCCGTAAAGACCTCATTCAGCTCGTTCCAAGCACGAAACGGGAAAAGTGTGAACAAGCTTGTTTGGAAAACTTAGCCAAGGAAAAGCTTTTTCTGAAAAGATTGCAGCAGCTCAAATTAGGTTTGCAAAGTCGCATCTAAACAAAGTTCAGGGTTTTGAACGCCGTCCTTTGGACAGACCAGGTCGAAGTGAGGATGTTTGGTCATAATTCACAGCATGTTTGGAGAAAAGCAACCACAGCAAATCAGCACAAACTCCTCATTTCGGCAGCTGAAGCTCTGCTGGAATCGGAAACCATCAAACACAGCAGCAGGTCTGACTGCTTGTACAGGAGAAGAACGGATATGCTTCAAGGTCCAGACCACAATCTGCAATGCTGGAACTGTTCTGCATGCACCTCCATGAACACCTCCGAGAAAAACAGCATAGCTGAACCACAAACGAGGTGCAGAAGAAGAGCATGAAAAGCACGGACACCTGAAGCTGTGAGTGTCATGTCGACCGCTCACATGGCCGTGCATCGCCTCAACTTACATGCAGACACGGTCAGCAGGAAATGCTGCCAGACCGGCCACACAGAAAAGATTATCTGTTTACTAATCTCATTATAAGAATGTTTAGTACATTACATATTATGTTTATGTTTACTGCAAACAAGAGCAGCGTCTGATAGAAAGTCAGAGTAAAAAGCAGGAGCAGGGCGGCAGTGCTGAGCAGCAGAGAGGCGTCCGTTTCCTGGCCCGGGCCCACACGTCCATGTCAGCACATGTCCTGGCCTCGCGTGCTCACTACGTTGCTGCGAGGTTTCCATCAGGCTCCCCGCGATCTCCCCACAGTCCCGGCCACAGCCATGCTCATTGTCCATTGTGCTGCTACGTTTTTACAGTCCGCCTCAAGAATTCTCCGCTCTCTAACTCTCTACTCTATATTAAAAGCGAGCTATCACTCGCAGTGCCAAGTAAAACCAGTGCCACGAAGACGCAGAGCGAATACATTTCTCTGGGGGTCCGAGCTCCAGATGCTCAGCAAAAATAAGATTGTGGATGTGACTGACATGAGAAGGCTTACAGAGCTGATCCCAGGCTCATTTTTAGCCCGCCAAACCCCCACCACTCTCCACGACTGCTGCTCTGGCGAGGGCCCTTGGGCAACGAGGTTTTGCAGTCTCTATTACATGTGCTGTCAAGCCAATTGCCTTCCTTGCACTTTGTGATTTTGGACGGGCGTGTAAATTTGGAGCGCTCCCCTGCAAGCGCCGTGCAGGGCCACACATCCTGTCAGGCTTCGGCTCGCCACCACATCCGTCCACGCAGCGCACACATCAGCGTGCACGCCAGCTTCGTACGCTGCCGCAGCAGATAGCACATAACAAACTGCATTTTTCCACATTTCAGAAGACATTCCATATTTCATCCTAATGACTTGATTAGGAAACATCTGTGCTTACTTACAGGCTACATGCAAGACTCCCAAAATGTGCTGTGAAATCGTTTCTCGTTCACAGTTTCTGGAGCTTTCAAACAAAGTTTAGTCTCAAGTGTGGTCCAGCCGATGGAACAATGATTGCATGTTCAGTGTTTGTTAGCAGTGTTAAGATGTGAGATTTATCTGTGTACTCAAGTTGTGAATGTAACATGTAATTTTGTTAAGAGAAAGTGGAATGTAATATAATTTCTCACCAGAGTGTGGCGTAATTTTATCAGGTC
>JAVQJG010050363.1:0-13075 GCA_036024015.1 Craterocephalus amniculus | reverse complement strand
TGTTTATTCTGATTGTGCAGTCAATTTACCAAGTCATGATCTTTGAAATTTCGGTCTTCTAGACTTTGAATTCAGATAGTATTTACCATATACTGCTGTTACAGCTAAAGGGTGAAAATAAGCAGCTTTAAGACCAAAATGCTTTGCCTCCTACTATCATCCATTTGTAAAACAGTAACCTCAAAGATTTGTATGTAGTGCTCTATGAGATCCTCAATGGCACGGCCAGCTGTGTAGTCCTTCCCATCAGTCTGGAATAGAGTGGGACCAAAAACGATGGCCAGGTTGTGGAGGTTCATCTGATTTAGCTCAGAACAACGCTGCACGCTGAAAGGCACACATACAGATAACAGATCTGTTCTCACAGGTATATCCATGGAAATTTACGTCAGTGATGTTGTATTTGTTTCTTACCAATAAAGGTGGTTAATAAGGGCTTGTAGTGTAGCCTTATTGACGGCAGGAAGTTTGTTCAACAGGTGTTTGTACTCTGAGATTTTTTTGCTTTCATCATGAATGCCTGGAGTACAAGGTAGAAGAAAAAGAGAAAAACAATTATGGATGAAGAGCAGATATAGAGTGATACAGGAAAAGAAGAAGGGACGCATCAGAAAGTAGAATATGTGAGAGTGGAAAGCTAAATCCAAACCACTACAGCAGAATTACGGTGGACATAATAGACAAAAGCAGGTCTGTGTATGAAAAATAGAAAATATTTAGCTTCCCTGGAAAACTGATAATATTATGAACATTTAACTTTGGACAATGCAAGTCTTTTGGGGCCATTTGTTTATCAGAAATGAAAACACAAAATAGTTTAAAATGATAAATATATCCACAGCTTGCCCACAGTCAGGCACACAGTCCCATGCAGCTTACCAGCAACACTAAGCCAGGCGCTGCCATCCTTGGACGTGAACAGTCCCTCCTCCAACTCCCTGAAAAATCTCTTCAGAGTGTTGGAGACATCATCCACCTGATGCTCTCCATCTTTCAGACGAAGACTGCGAGCATCACGACGGAATCTTTCACATAAGGCCGCCACGCGGGAATTTACGCCACTCTTGCGATAAATTCCTTCCGATGTCAAACCTAGAAAAGAAAGACATTAACAGGCATGCGCATAGTGACATAGCATCTGTGGCTCAGTGGATAGAGCTGAACAGGAGGTCGGCGGTTCCATTCCACCTTGGGGACGGAACCCTTCCTTGCCTCCTGATGTGCCTATCGGGTGTGTAAATGTGTGTGAATGGTTACACTCCGCACCAAGTATGTTCCAATATAGGTGCTGTATGACACATGTATGGTCACATGACTAAAAAAGTGCTCTAAAAGTACAGTTTTATTTACATAGAAAAACATTACACATAAAGACATTCACATTAATAATAAACAGCAGCACTGAATAATCAAGATGCTCCCACAACTTAATAATAAAAACACTGCCTGGCCAAAAAGAGTCACTACCAATAAAAGAGGAAAAAAGAAGAAAGTCACACATTTTTATTTCGTTAGGCCGCCTTTAGGCCTTTCGTTAGCCACATTTGCTGTGGCATTGTTTCAATAAACATCTGCAACGTCACAAGATTTATTTCCATCTAGTGTTGCATGATTTTTCCACCAATATCTTCATTGATGATCAGAGAGTTAAACCACAGCACAAAGCCTTCTGCAGCACATCCAATTCTCAGTGGGGTTCAGGTCTGGGCTGTGTATGTATCGGCCAATTCATGTATTAAAATGTCCTCTCTTCCTTCCTAAAACACCCTTTCAAAATATGATCAAAATTAATCATGGAATGTCATATGTCTGTGCCCTCAGGTAAGAAATAAATCCACTGATGGAATAACGTGCTCATTCAGCATATTCAGGTGGTCAGCTGACTTCATGCTTTAGACACATAATGTTGCTGAACTTAGACCTGACCAACTCTAGCAAACCCAGATCATACAGTAACACTGCCTCCACAGGATGGTGCAGTAGGCACTGGACATGATGACAGCATCACTTATCTGTTTCTATTCTTACACTGAGATCTGACTGCACCAGAGTCTAACCTTTACATTATGCCCCCTAGCAAATTTTCTCCAGTTAGCCTCACAGATTCATGGTTTTCTGATGGCTACACAGTTGTTAAGTCCTTCGAGCTGAAAGATAACTGTCCATGCAGCAATTATCCAATAGGAGACCAGTAACTATTTGCTCAGTTAAATCCAGGTGACAACTTTTTTTTTGTCCAGACACTGTATTTCAAGGGATAACCTAAACCAGTATAGGCTATGATGTGTTCATTGATCTTTCCATACTTTAAAAACTACAATATAAATTGTACAATCAAGCTAACAACTGTTTTGAACAGATTAGTAACTTCAAAGATTTTGCCATACATCCTAGTTGAATTAATTGATTACTGAAGGCAACATGGAGCACATAGCACTTGTAATCATGTTTTTCTGTGTGGTTACTTAAAAAAATGCTACTGAAATTATTTAAAAGCAATGTTGACTAATAGTAGTCTGTGAATTATTCTGGAGTTTCACTGCTTATATGTTCCAAACAAATATGTTTTAACTTGGATGTTTTTTTGTAAAATGCAGGGAGAGCACAATTGTGCTTCACTCTGTTTAACACAAACTCAATGTGTGTGAGAAGAAATTAACATGCAGTACTTTAATAACATCAAGCAGAATTATTAAATTAGCTGTACTGGTACATGAATGCAGGAGGAAAAGCAGTTTTTCCCAGTTGGAGGGTGGGAGGGAGAGCAATGAGTGAGGGATAAAGCAGAGAACACAAAAAAGAGGGAAAGAAAGGCGCAGAGGGAGCAGGACTGAAACGGAGGTGGAACAAAGTTGCTTTTGTTGTCTTGTGGTTCGTTGGTCTCTCCCAGAGCCAGAACTCCTGCTATTACAGTCACGAGTACACAAGTGAGTGCCAAGTGTGCACTCACAGCTGACCATAACTGGATACACTAACTGTGTGTCACCTCTCCTTTGACAGCAGTGCAGGTGAACAGTGTCCCACAAATAAACAGCCGAACAACCAGCAAACTTGGTGATGTCTCTTACCAAACTGTGTGATGTAGTCGATGCAGCTGAGTACAATGACAGGTATGTCTGTCTCTGTGAGCTGCTGCTGGCTCAGCGTGTCACCTCCGCTCCCTGCCGCTGTCTGAATGGCAGAAGACCAGCCAGCAAAGTCCAGCTTCCTTTCTCCCTCAATGTACAGAGTTCTAAATAGAGAGATACACACAAGCAAAAAGATTTTTCCAAAAAGATTTTACACGTAAAATCAGCAAATTAATAACAGTGCAACCTGTTTAAATGAACAAATAAGTGTATCATTGCAAAGCTAAATAAAGTTGGACTAAACTAAGCATTGGGGTACTGCGGGCTGGCAAGAATCTTGTTCAAATGATTGTGTCACTTGAAGTTACATTATCTCATTATTTCAGGAAAAACAAAAGCATAAGTTTATTTACTATAAGCTTCTTAGAATTACGAACAAATAAATCAATCTGTTCATTCACACAAAACAAGGGCGAATATCTTTCATAAATTTTTTCTAAGAACTCTGTTCTGTTACATTGTAAAAGTAGAAACTATTATTAATTATTCTTATTCTTATTATTTTTGTTGTTATTATTACTACTGCTACTAAAGCAATGTCTCTTTCATCTCACCTGCCTTTCTCCACCAGAACCAGAACTTCATTGTCTTGCTGAATTGCTGTGAAACAAAAATGAAGCATCATAATTTATCTATGGGCTCTCAGCTTGCTGCCACATGTACATAGTATGTGTGAGAGTATGTGACTGCATGTAGCAAAAAATGCCTTTGGTGGTGGTATGCACTGATTTATGTCACTCACAGAGTTCATTCAGTTTGCGAAGGTGGATCTCTTCTCCCTTACTGCCATCCAGGTAAGCATGAAGTGTGGAGCCCTCCAAAGCAAACCATCCAACTTTGGATGTTTGCAGGTTCAAGCCGTCTTTACACTTCAGCCGCCCAATCCGCTCAAAACCCAGTCTCAGTAAAGGCTCTGCTGTGGCTGGGATAAAGCTCTACAAATGAAAGAGGACACCTGAGACTTTGTAATACACAGCACTGTGATCATTGCTTTTCTTATGATACAACCACTCAATAAACTAGTAACTCTTTTCATCACACAGCATCTTTGGTGGAAATATGTTGCTAGCAGGGCAGCAATTTACACATTTTTTCTTTATCTAAAGTTATCTTGTTCCTGTGGATGCATATGTTGGAGCCACTGATGTATGAATACTTCTTGTGGCACATCATTAAGCAATGAGAGTCAATAGCAGCAGTTTGTCTTTATTGAGCCAGTTCAGTCAAGAGACAATTCAACACTAACCACATTGTTTCACAGGTGCTGCATGACCCTGTATGACACATTCAGCTGTTCTCCCAATAGCAGTGCACACATTTGCTGCATCTTTTTCACCCTAAAAACAGAGATACTGCCAGCAGTAGCAACTGTTGTCCTATTTCACACCATCACCAAGCTGACAATTATTTAATCTCAGCTGCACAGAGTTGCGACTAATGAAAATAAGACACAAGAAACAAGCATAAATAACTGTCTTTTCCTCGAAGCAAAGCAGAATCTTCTTTCTAAGAATATCCTGCGCTGCTGCATTCTTTCTCCCTAACCAGAGTTCTTAAAATTAGATAGAATTAAGGAAGCTGTTCTTCCCGGCAGGATCTGATTTTCTTTCTGTTAGGTTCATTGGAGGTTGAAGAAGAATCTGGTACCTTGGCAACAGACTTGACCCACTCCTTGTGGGTGTCTTGGTCATCAGTGCCAAACAGATAGAGACGCTCAGACTCTGAGTAGAGTTCAAAGGTGTAGTCATACCTGGAGGTTGTAAAGAGATTTTAGAAAGACGGGGGGTGTACAAAGCAGAAAGGAATAAAACTTAAAAAGATATCAAGGTGTTTAGTTTCAGCTTAACATCGTATTTAATAAATACAGATTATTTAATACAATGAAATGTGAAGGATGGATGTGTGCATACCCATGTTTTTCAGGTGCATCAACAGCCAAACAGACTATCTCTGAAGCTTTAAGTGCTCCATTAGGGGTGGAGTTCTTGTCACTTTCATAATAGCTGAAGGCACCATCATTTAGTGTGCACCAGCGGCGACTGAACTCTGTATGGATGGACACATAAATATTCATTATGCATACTATTAAGAATCATAAACACTACATACATGTTTGGGCTTTTTCTCCAATTTGGTATAATGTGTTGATAATGATTTGGGTACTAATTTTAGAATAAAAAAACAGTTTACAAATAACAGTTTATAGTGTTAGTGCTGCACAGTCTCCATACCTTCTTTGGTCTTGCGTTCTGTGACGGCCCGAGCCATGGATGCAGTTTTGAACAAGAAGCCATTGTGAGACACACTAGGTGGTGGTTGGTAATGTGACAGATCCATTCCCCCACCCACCTCCGATTGTGGCAGTTCTACAAAAATAAGAGAGGAAAATGAAATTCCACAGTGCATAACATTACAGTCCTGTGGAAAACTGGTTTGGTAGTGCAATGCTAAAAATGTCATCACAGAAGCACGGCATTACAGTGAAAAAGAAATGCTTGTAATGTAAGCAATGTGCATATAATTGCACATGATTATTTACACTGTTTAGAGTTGTAAGGCCAGACAGATGATGTACGTCAAAACTAACAATACAATTTTCAGCTTAAACTTAGCAATATACATTATACATACAAAACTGAAAATGATACAACCCAGATGACAATCCGCAGTCTGCCTCTCATCGCTGAAAATTGCTCGTGCCCACAATGCAATTACTCATGTGATGCAAATGATACAGCAGTCTAACATGCGAAAGGAAACAACTCAGAAACTGTAAAAGATGTTAGTAAATAGTTTAAAAGCCTATATGACATTATTTTAATTATGATGTAAATAGCACATTCATCATATTGTGGGTCTGTGTCGTCATTACAGACTTGCCAAGCAAGACATTCGCCCTGTGCCACCCACAGAGGGGTTTCACCAAAACCACAAGTAACATCTCCAGATCACTGGTGGGTGAGTCGATACAGTATATGCGCAAGTCAGCAAATTATCTGGAGCCTTTGATGTGTGCATGTGGTGAATTTGTCCTTTCTGCTGCCCTGTATGTTGCTTTCCACTTGCTTCCTGCTGTTGTAAATACAGATACATGAAGTGCTTGTGTCAATACATGAAGCCTCAACTCTGCTCAAAATTCTCACAGTGATTTCCGCAGCATAATTCCTGGATCACATGCTGTTTCCTGCAGACTCACCCAGCTGTTCCCTCAAATCCATCCCTTTGCATTTCTAGCAGAAAGTCTTTTGCTCTGATTTCTGTGACAGACACAGCAGGAAAAGAGCTGTTTTCATTAATACTGTACCTGTGTTGAGATTGTGCCTTATCAACTCAGCCTGAAAGGGTTGAGAGTGAGCGGTGGCCAAAGAGAGAGGGGAGGGACAGCTTTCCATACCAGTTGAACAATTCACATCTGCACCGCAGAAAATCAGGCTTAATGTCTCCAGCACATCACTGCACTGCACATTTATACAAAGAGCCTGGAAAGAAAGAGACATAATATAAGAAAACACGCAAGTAGAAGTCTTGGCATAATCAGCCAATGCATTTAATGAATAATACTTGTGAAGTGAAATAAAACATTCAAATGTAGGGCATGGCGATATGAACCAATTATCATATCTTGATTAAATTTCAGGAGGACGTCAGGAGGAAAGTGTTTAAGGTAGGCATCATTAACAAAAATCTATAGACATAGAACCAACTTTCAGGTTACTGAGGTTGATGAACAGATTGTGCACCGACCAAGGTAACTGTATCAAGAGAATCTTGGTTCATTATTTATTAAACTTACTCATGTAGCACACGTTTAGCAGCCTACAAGTGAGGGCAACATTCAAGCTTCAGTACAGTTAGAAACCCTGACTTACACACACATCAAGTGCTATATCAATAAGCCAAAGAGTACAAGTAGAGCAGGAACACAAGTGCCAGTTTTGTTTAAAGTAATATGAATACAGTGAGTATAATAAGATTGCTTAGATGGGCAAGCTTTAAAACCTGCATTAACCCTTGTACTGATCAAGAGATGCCAACATTGGTTTTATGACTACTGAACCAATACAGCACAAATGATTGTTAACAATGATGTATGTGCTTTCAAAGTCCAAACTAATAAACTAAGGTTTTGTTCCTGTATTGTGAATCGTGCATCAGATACTGTCCAAACAAAGAAAAAATGATGGAATTATTTTGGGATTTATTGCATATGTGGAAGTTATTAAGATAAATCTACCACCAAAAATTTTTCAGATACTTTAATCCTTGTGCCAGCTGTTGAATTGGCTTTAAATCCACTGGTTGTCCTTTTAATAATACAGCAGCCTGAAGCCATTTTGTAATGATTAGTTTATAAATCCTTGATTCAGAGTGCTGAAAAAACACCAATGTGCAGGGAAAGGTAGAGCTAAGGGAACTGAAAGTCTTTTGTTACTCTGAGTACACAGGAAAACAATATTTTTGTTGCACATTTTCCAAATGAACACAACACTGGGACCTTTGTTGGCCTTAATCTCTGTTTGTC
Source organism: Craterocephalus amniculus (assembly GCA_036024015.1). Lineage (NCBI taxonomy): Eukaryota > Metazoa > Chordata > Actinopteri > Atheriniformes > Atherinidae > Craterocephalus > Craterocephalus amniculus. The sequence goes on along the minus strand of JAVQJG010050363.1, from coordinate 5,425 downwards.
TTTACCAGGTTCAAAACTAATAATCAAAATTTTGTATATGACAACAGCTCCAAGGATAGTACTGCAAGTACGTGTTTGAACAGTAGACCTTAAAAAGGAAGGAGAAGGTGGAGAGGCAGAACTGGAACAATGTTAAAACTGTGTAAAAGAGGATGTAGAATTTTTACAAAAGGTGAGGAACTTTACTCTGATTCATATAGTTGCACTTGCACACTCAAAGACACACACATGCACATCTGTCTTCTCTTAAAACCAATGAACTCTTTTTGGTCTGATTGAGAAATTCCACAGCACTCTGTCACACACACACACACACACACGCAGGTACGCACACACACACACACACACAGATGGAGCCCCTCCTCTATTTAAGCACTACTAAGCCTCTACACACACTGCCAGACAATCAAACCAATTAACAAAGATTAAAATTGCACAAGACACCCCCACACACCCAGAAGACGCAGACATAAACTGCATTTTTTTGTCTCACACAACTGTGGAGACATCTGAAGAAAAAGCTGCAGTCAGCCATCTGGAGACGAGCATATCCACATGAGGATTCTCATGATATGCATCACATGAGTACCATGATAAGACGGTCATACAGAGCCCAACAGTAAGCTTTACTTTTCAGCACCTTCTGATTTTTTTTCAGATAACGGGGTTAAAGCTTCTAAACATTGATCAGATCAGAGATCTGCAGGGAGCATTTCATAAAAATGCAGGGAGGTAACATCTTCAGACAAAGAATTGAGAATCATTAAAAGAAGCTGCATCAAAACAAACTGGGGGGAAAGTTTAAGACTTTAGGACTTAGAAAGACCAAAAAGTGTGCATCAGTGGCTGGGTTTTAAAGGCAAAGTAAGTTAAAGTTAGATGAAAGAGGAGGTAAAAGATAAAAGGGGAATTGTTAAGTTTAAATAAGCTGAATGCTGATAACCTCTATTCATGTTAGAAATGCAACGGAATCTGAGACAGCTGTGCAATTTTGATTGATTTATTTCTTTGAGATTCTGTTAGAAAATAAAATGATTTTAAAAAAAGCATCCACACCAAGTATTAGAAAATGCAGAATATAAGGCTTGTAATTTGTTTTTCCTTGATGGATTAACCTTGCTTTACACACTCAAATTTACAGCATATAATAAAACAATAAAAAGCTGTTCATTTGATGACACAAATTTCACTTCGACCATCCACATTCACATCGTTGAAATGTGTAGCTGGGTGGCTGAAGTTAGCTATAAGCCAGACAAATCAATTTTTCAGATGGATCTCTGCAGGCTATTAACCACTCTGCTGAAAGTCGAAACCACACAATTCGCAGCACTTTGCTGCTCACAATTAAAGATCAGTGTGAGATGACATGTTTTGATGGCATATTCACTTCTTACTAACCTTCCAGAGCTCCAGCAATACAAAATAAAACTGTGAAAAGTGTGAATGTAGGTCAGTGTGCAGTCATGACAGAACCACACATGAACCAATCGGAGCAAAGTACAATGAGGAAATGGCTTTTTGAGTGTTTAAAGACCTCACCCCTCAACATCTGCTGCCTATGAAAAAGAGCAATGTAAACATGCACACACAGAGAAAAAAGGGGAGAAGGGAATACAAGAATCTTACCAGATTCCCCCAGAGAGTAAGAAAGCAAGATTTGTATCTGAGTGTGTCTAAAGAGCACAGGCCTCTATCTGGTCTCTGCAGTTACACAGGACAGAATTGGAGGAAAAGAAAGAGATGAGTGAAGCGCAAGATGAAAAAAATATCATGAAAGCAAGATGAAAGCATTTCAGCAACACGTTAATTACAGACTAATTGTGTTTGGCTGGAAGCTGTACAGACACAAACACATAGAAAGACTCAGCACTCAGCTTGGGAGAACGTAGCATTTATGATGCACACTGTAAAAACTACACACACATTTCTCATATATATATATATATATAATTTTTATTTTTTTCTTCTATATATGTGTGTGTGTGTGTGCGTGCGCAGAGATGAGAAGGAGGCCAATGACAAATCTAGGCCAATCAAAGGGTAGAGAGAGAATGAAATAAGAAAAGTAGTAAAACAGGGAGACAAAACGCATGAAGGTGTAAAAATAAAGAAAATGAACACAAAACAGATTTTAAGCTGATCTTCGTATAGAAAACATTCCAGTAAATAGTCCAAAATCCTACAGTGTGAGTGAGAATATAAAGGGACTAGATGGAAGAGACAAGAAGTGAATAGTCAGACAGCCAATAGAAAGTTTTTCCTAGAGGCCCTGTCCTAAACTCTTAAAACACACAAACAATCCAATAAAGACATTTTACAGCAGCTTCTCAGCTGTCAGTTTGCTATAATAAGCATCTCTAACACTCTGACTGTGGCCAGCATACTCAACATTCGTAGATCAAGACGAGCAGGACTTGCCCTCAGTATGAAGGAGGAAAATCCCAGGTGGAAAGCTTTTCCCAAGAAATACTTAATTCTAGCCAATTCAGCAAGAGAATGGATCTCTCTTGTGGCAATAGATGGAAACAGGAAATTAGCATCCTTATGAAAATGCTTGCTCTGTCAGCACTTCATTCATCCTGTGTCATACATGTACATCCATCTTTCATCATTTTTTTACTCCCACAAATATGAGGAGTGAACCAACAAGGCTACTTTAGTCATATTTATGATACAACCATCCTTATACATGTACACAATGACACTTCAACACATTCCTAATTTAGTCATGGGGAGTAAATCTGTTGTGCACTGAGGACTCATCATGAACACCAAACCACAAGGTTTAGTGCTTAAACTCATTCTTCTTCTGCATGTTTCCATTAAATATTAACACTCAATTTTCATTGGTAACACTTAAAAAGTTTAAAGTCCTAAAAGTGAATTCTAAGACAGACTACTTAGCTTTTGCCGTTTTCTCTCTTTCGACGGTTAATTCGGCATGCATCTTGCATCCTACCCGTACTGTGAGCTTTCTCCACTAAACCAGTCTTATCTTGACTCTTGTCTCATTTCTTGCTGTCTTTTGTATCTCCTCTCCCTCCGATAATGTCTACTAACTTCTCTTTGCTTAATCTAACACAATGTGCATTCAAACCAGCCAGTTTGTTCACATCCGCTTGCTAGCATGTAATGCGTGTGAAAGGGAATCTCAACTGCAATGTCACATAAATGTTGTATAGCGAGGGACACTGCTGGGTCTTGACAGCTCCTAAAATGCACACAATAGATGTCAGTGTGCCATCAAATGAGTCTGGAGAGCAAAGTTTTAAGAAAATTTAAGGAGTGGGTATTTGGCTCTAAAAAGGCACCATCTAAACAGAGGTACACTGGTTGGGATCACCGACACCTTCATAATTCTTGTGAAAAAACTTGGAGTTAGTTTTTTACAATATGCTCTTTAGTCACTAGGGCTTATTTGCAATATTGTCTATTAACATCTTCAAAAGTCTGGTATGGATGATTCCCGTTTACTTTTGCAAAGTTTCCAAAAAAATCAATTCCAGCTTTGACACAAGTTCTTCAGCTCGAAGTAACATATGAAATGACCTGAGAGTCATAGCCAAACTCAAACCTATCTTACAAATATCCAGCTAACCTTAACAGACCATTCAGACAGCAAGAGTTTCTGATAGATGAATGGGAGGAGGCACATTCAGTTATCCATCTCCTCTCCTTTGGGGCCATCTCTCCATTTACGTTAAGGAGGAAGACATTGTCCACATTAAACATTAGACCAAAGATTTTTCTATTTGCAAAAGCTTACAGTTGCGGTTAAACCAGGGGATTTCGGTTGAGGCCAAGGCAGCTGGACAATCTGGAGACCCTACAACTCTTCTCTCATACTGCATGCATTTATTTGGTACCATTACCTTCATCATATTAGCTTTTACTCCCTCTTTGACTTTTTGAAAATCGTTCAGATCTGCAGTTAATGACCAGGCCAACATGACCGGTATCTATTGGGATTGTCTCTCTCTCTCTTGCTCACCATTCTTTCTTCTCTTTCTGATCACTCACCAAACCTGCTGAGCCAGACAGCCCCCCTTTCCAAAACCGGGTTTTGTCACATATTACTTCCTGTTAGAAGGGAAATTATTTTCTCCCAACTGTGACTAAATGCTTAATCAAAGTGATCGCTGGTTGCTCTACTTTTAAAAGTGAGCTGCGACAGAACTTAACAGAACTAAAACCCAGTAGCCTATGTTGTGGTGAGAAAGAATAAACTCACAACAAAAGACAAAAATCAAATTGGGACAAATTTAAAGGACAGAGACAATGACGTTCATTCATAGGAGTGGACTTGTTATGGAATATGAGCACACAGAGAGCACATGAACCAAAAATACAAAAAAGGTTCAGAAGCATGCCCACACATGCATATTGATGTGTATGAATATCCCAGCCCACACCATGGAGTATCATATAAAGACACAATAACTGCAATGTGTTCTCATCAACAGAGACATCAGTCCCTACAGTCTAACAAACCTTCCCACATAAACACAAACGTCTGTGCAATGTCTAAAGCATATACAGTCAGAGATCCAAAGTCCAGAGACACAAAGTGCCAAACAAGCTCCAGCTTAATCCTCATTAAAGCACATGCTGAATATTTTCCCAAAGCAAACCTAACACAGAACAGAGTTGCAGCCACGCAACCTATTTTCACAACCCTCTCCAACAGCTCAGCAAAGCTTACCTTCAAGTTTTCAGTTCCTTCCTCCAAACACTGCTCAGTCTGAATGTCAGTCCACAGAAAAGTACAGAGACCTCAGAACTTAACAACACTTAGTTTGTAAAGCCTTCACTCAGACAGAAAGTTCACAAGCATCTAACAAATAAGAAAAACAGCAAATAGTGAAGAGATCAGCATTCTTCAGCAGTCCAAGCCAAACAATGAGGGCAGGAGAAGGAGGAGAGGGGGGGTGGAGTTAGAGCACATTCCAGTTAAATCAGTGAGTAATGATGTCACATTCAGGAAAAAAGAAAAAACAAAAGAGGAAAAGAAACAGCAGTGAGATGTGGAAAAGCTGAGACTAGATTTAAAAAATGTGAGTTTAGTCCAAAATAAAAACACAAAGTTGTCAAATCCTGCCTTATTGGTTCTAACTTATGATGTAACTCCAAGGCCATTGCAAACACGTTTTTAAAATCTATCATTTGTTTAGACACGCCCAAAAAGAAATGGAACCAATGTGCAGCGAAAGAATTTATAGTATTTTGATCACAGACCAAAACAAAACAGGTAGCTAGCAATCACCTCAATGACACGAGAAGCTACGGCTTTGAGGAGGAAATAGCACAGAAGATATTTTTCTCTGTGACAGTAAACGAGAAAAAAACAGTAGAAAGACTAGCAGCAAAAAGAAAAACAGGCTTTAAACTTTACCACCTTCACATCCCAAACACACTGACTCAC
>JAVQJG010050359.1:0-22063 GCA_036024015.1 Craterocephalus amniculus | reverse complement strand
CACACACACACACACACACACACACACACACACACACACACACACACACACACACACACACACACACACACACACACACACACACACACACGCACACACACACACACACACACACACATATAGATAATCAATTAATGAATTACTTGATAATTTGCATACATCTACACATCACACACAAACACAATAACATCACATTCAAATTAGTTTAACAACTCACTTCACCTCTGTACTGGCTGAGTCCCTCACACAGCCTTTCAATATTACTTATAAGCTAATTAATGTGTCAGTGTGGCTAATTGTGTGTGTGTAAATGAATCAAACTGTAGTGAGTTAACCTTGCTGTTGAGAAGAAATTGTTAAACCTTATCACACATACAAAGACACCCCTCACCTCCTCCTCCCCACTGAAAAAAACATAAAAGGAGTGTTTACAGTCGTTATTACTAGGGGTGGGACAATACATCGATCTGTATCGATACATCGATCGTATGGTCAATGATTCAATGATATCGATCCAAAATCCTAATATCGGCTAAAAATCGAGAGAGTAACCAGTTATCAAACACACTTTGTTTTAAAAATATTTTCTTTTAAACATAATTAATGCCAGAGCTCATTAATAAAGAAAGTTTAAACGACGATCTAGGTACTTTTAGTGATGAATGGAAATAATTGTGATCAATCACTCATTTTATTGCTTTATATAGTTTAATATCGATCGGTGGATCCTAGATCAAATCGAATCGAAATCGTATCGTGACTGAATTTGAGATATCGGCAAACATCGAATCGCTGTATCACCACATCGATATAATATCGTATCGTGATCAAACCAGTGATTCCCATCCCTAGTTATTACTAATAAGCAGGATGAGATGTTTTTCTTTGAAAATGAAATTTGTTGCTCTACATACATATAAAATTTTAAATAGTCAAATGCTGTGCTCTGTTATAAGTCTTTTATTTTTTAATAATATTTAACTCATGACAACTTCACCAAGGTTCACTCTCACACACAAAAACCATTGAAAGCACATGTTAAATAAACTAAACAGAAAAACTTGCACTGTTTACCGTGAAATAGATTTTGTTAAAAGGTTCGTTCGTTTATGTAAATGAAGCACAATATTTTGAATGAACATAAAAAGAAAACATGGAAGGTTTTATGGCTTTCTTTCAGCTTCAGCATGAAATATCCTAAAGTGGCTTAATCCTGTCAGATGCTGATATGAGACATACAAACCACAGTGTTCTTTTCTCTTTATTACTCACCACCGACCATCATCATTTCCTGATCAAGCATCACAATATGTTATCTTTTTTTGGTGGTTTAAATCATGAATTTCTCCACGTAATGCCAACAGTGCAGAAATCATATTCTATCAAACTATTCGTGTAGAATAAATATTTGTTTATGATATTCTTGGAAAGCAGTAGCTCAGGTTGTAGAGGAGGTCATCCATTGACTTGAATCAGAGATGTCAAGAGGTGAAATATAAATGTTTTGTTACCTTACTTAAGTAGAAATTTGGGGTATTAATACTTTACTGAAGTGATTGTTTTTTAAAACAACTTTCTACTTCTTAATTTTTATCACAATATCTGTACTTTCCTACATTTTTAAAATGGCCAAGTTACTGGTCTTTAAAGCAAACACACACATACAAAAAACCCCAGAGGGATTAATTGTGTCTTTAGGATAGAGTGAATGTGACTGTGATTGGATGAGCAGTTTACTGTTCCAAAACCCTATCGTTTACACAATCCAGGCCCAGACTGGCCCACATAAGGAGTGGGATCATTCCTGAGTGCATGGATTTACTTTCTTGTTTTTTTGCATCAGAACAGAACAGCAGTGAAGTACATGGAGGTGTAACAGCAGGGAGGCAGAGGAACGTGGTGGCCATCACATCAGCGTACAACACAAACTCCAGTCCAGATGTTTCTGTAGCATGTGTCTGCTGAGATCAAAGAACAGGAATTCCCTCGTACCCCACATTTTTCAACATTAGCATTTTAATATTACGGCAAAAGCTTAACTTGGCCCTGCCAAAGTTTATGTCCAGAGTGTAATATTTTTCTAACATTACTTTTAAATTTATACTTTAAGTCGTTTTGAAGCCAGTACTTTGACACTTTGACTTGAGTAAAAAGCTTGAGCTGATACTTCGACTTCTACAGAAGTATCTTAAAACTTCTACTTGATGCTTATAGTTTGGACACCTCTGACCTGAATGTTTGAGGTTTAAATCGTGCTCCCACCCTATTTAGCCTGTTCTTGTGTCCTTGGACAAGAAGCTTTATCCTCCTTGCTACCTTGTCGGCATACAATGGTAATTTGCTTTGGATGAAAGTGTCTGCTGGATGACTCTATGATATAGTTTACACAAAAAGATTCAAACATGTTTTCATGAAGAATATGAATACCCAACTTATAATGAGTAGCACTTTAATAGAATCATTTTGTGGAAATGTTTTGCATTTTTCTTCTGTCCATTCACCAAGTATTTTTTCTGCTCACATAATGAGGAATTTGAGCATTGTAAACATTGCTACATTCACACACTGACCCGCGGACAACTCAGGATGATTTTCCACTCAAAAGTGTAGGACTCCTTGTGACATGTATGTACCAGCACAAAAAAAAATAGTTTGGGCTTACAAAACTTTAAATCCAGCAGTCCAGAAGGAATAATGTGGCATCAGTAAATGTTTGGCATCAATGACTCCATGAGTTTATAAACTGAAACAGGTCTGCATCTTTCCTAATTTCATACATTAACACATAACAGGAGATACTCAGATGCAGCAACTTTTATCCATACAAGCGAGTGAGGAACACTCTGGTGGAAACACGTGGCTCGTTAATTGGTCAATATTCAACATGAGAACTATAGAAACTGCGGATTGATACAGCTTTAAAAGTAATACCAAAATTCTGAACATTTTTTCAAATTATTTGGGTCATTTTTGGATGGATTTCTCTTCCTGCTTGGTAGTGAGTCATGAATGCTTCCTATAAGTGCTGCCTTCAAAAGGAGACAGCTGACGTCAGGGAAGAGCTTTGCAAAATTGAAAGCTCATCTCTAAAGATGAGGCAAAACAATAGCGTAAATTACATAAAATATTTATTCACTAATGCTACTTATAAGAGAGAATAGAATCAGCATAACACATTTTAGTCATTTACTTGTTTGTAATTGCTTGGGAATGTGACAAAAGATGGGCCGACAAAATGTGAAAGTTTGCAGACTAATTGCAAACATGCTACAACTGAAGCAGTGAGATGCAGGTCTCATTAGAAAATAAAGCATAATGCATTGATGCCATCTAGAGGCCATGCTTGGCAACAACTAGCAGTCACTGAGGGCCTCTGTTTGAACATTTCGTTCCACTGATTTATAGCTTCTATTTCAATCACATTTTTCTTTCAAACATTTCTTTTACACATGTTCAATGATAGAAACTGTGAGTGAACAAAGTGCACCGTTCATGCTTTCCTGCCAAAGTTAAAGGACAAGAAAACTTTGAATCTGCAATACCACGCCCGGCATTAAGTAAGGTAAAGTACAGCAGTGATTCCAGCCATTTGTGCTTTGAACATCCGTATATTTACCACATAATCATTGTAACCTAACGCTAATATTGTATCCTTTGAAAGTTACAGGCACACTAATGTCGGTCTCCTGTCTTCCTGGTGGGTGGTTACAGGCTACAGGGAGGACTGGGATTTGGCTGCTTCATCATGTAAGAAAGGTTTGACCTGTCAGACAGGTGTAACCCTAATGATGGCTGCATTCCACTTGCTGTTTTTGCAGCCAGTGTTTCATGCTAGATTATTCACTTTTATGTTACCAAACCTTCAACGGCTCTGTTAGATGGCTGCTTCTATATCACAAAAGAATATTTCACTGTTTACAACAAAGTTAGGCAAGTGGCCTCATTTATTAGTATGAATATCATAGATCCAGAAATCTTAGCGACGTGATTATGTTCAGTCAAGAATCTGTTTTGAATCAATACTCATATGTTAATACTACAGAACTTTTGAGAATGAAGCTCAGCTGATGTGAGCAACCTTCTAAGACATACAGTAAAACCCCATATGACAAGTAGGATACTTGTAAAGCAACAGAAGCCATGACTAATTCTGCAGCACAGGTAATGCAGTTTGTTTCCTCACTTCTCTTAATTGTACTGTAAGATTTCTACAGAAGTTTAGGAGCTCATTAATATCTGAAAATACATCCGGTAGTTCTCTGTTGTTCTGTGCATGCTTAAACAAAACCCTGTATTCTGACTTGGCACACACAGAGCAGTGACTCCCTGCAAAGATGGGCCTGGCTGCTGCTCCAAACCAGTCTGATGTCATTCCTGCATCAGGCAGAGCTCTGAACGCCTCCAGGCCAAACGGCCTGGTGATTTTTCTTCACATAGTAATGAGTGCTTTAGCTTTCATGCAGCATAGAAACATTCAGATGTCACTGACTTCATGTCCATTTCAGCCTTGAAAAGGTGGCACGAACCTCTGTTGGGCTGAGAACGATATATTCTCACTTGATTGGATGAAAATGAAAACTGAAAAGAAGCATATTGTGGAGACTATAAGTACAAACAGCCCACAAATAAGGATCTTTTCCCATTTATTTGACATACTCAGTTACTTTTACATGATCTGTATGAAATGTGAGTTGTAAGTTGTAGCCAAACTGGTCAAACTGGGTTTTATCCAAGTATTAATCCCTATATTTCCTTATTCAGCCCTCCTTTTTTTCTAGCTATAGTGTCTCCTTTACAAAATCGGCATGCATTTACTTTACTGAGGGTTGGACCATCATGACACCTGACTAAATAACTCTCTGACTACCTCCACCGGTTTTACCTGAAGATGTGCCCCAGGCGTTTTCAGACTAAGAGGAACAGAAACTTGCAACAGATCGGGCTGAAGAGACACTTTTCCCCCTTTTCCCTCCACTCTTTACTTTTTTACATCAAAGACAGATTGTGGACTTTAATCCTGTCATTCCAGACAATTTCAATTATCAAGATCTGATCGACAGAAACTTGTGGGTCAGAGGACTACCCCCCGCGCCTCCCTCCCTGCCCTCTAAGTAGTGGGTGTGTCTTCATGTCTCAACACTGCGTGCTGCACTTGATAGACGGCTGTACTTATATCTCTACCTGCCAGGTGAGACGGAAATGCGGCCAGTCGCAGCAGAGAACGCTTCAGCCTTTTCATTATTCAAACCGACGACAGGGTGACCCAGCAAGGAACAGGTGAGCTGATTTACTAAAGAAGGCATTTTTATGTAGCCCTACCTGCCCTTTGCCTTTTCTCTGCTGTATTCTGTTCACTCTGCAGAGGAACACCTGTTGTGACGGGGCCAGCGCACCAAGTTAAGTCAAAGTTATCAGGTAAAAACCAGTTTGATCTCACAGAGGTTTGATCCTTTTTATGTGTATTAGTGATCCAGCAAAAGAAAGGAAAAGCATGCTTCCTTGTTGGTGGTGGTGTTATGCAAAACACTCATTCTTGACTCTTTTTTTTGTCCCACAGGGATTATTCAGCAGCAGTTGTGTTACCCACACAGCTGGAAACTTTGCCTGGGAATTTCTTTTCTTTAAAATTTCAGTCATTGTTTCTGGTCGTGTGTGTAATATACATCCAAGATTAACCAAAGGGAGCCCTAGGAGGATCTAGTTGGCGTTTTCCTGGAAAGCCTGTGGTTGAGTAAACTCTGACTTGGAAAGCATCATGATTGTGAGATTTAACAAGATCAGTTAAAGCAGCTAAGAAATAAAAAATAAAAAAGTTGCCACATGGTAGTTGGCCTTTAGGAAAAAGAGGCCAACCTTGATTAATCTGATGAGCAATTTCACTGCTCCATTGAAAGTACTCAGCTTGTAGAACTGATGGGTGTGAAGATATCTCATCTGGTTTCAACACTTTTTAATCTCAACAGCAGCGACCGTGTTTCTGTTTATGCCGTTTCACTTGCAGTTTAGTCGTCATATCCCACAGAAGGGCACGGCCGTGGTGTTACCACATGCACCCAAACCTCCAGTATGTCAGGTATGTTGGTGAACCAGCTCCACTCATCCAGCTTCAGTTGATGGGTGGTGCTTTCCTTGAAAAGTGTCACATTTAATTTAAAAAAGCTCATTAAAACTACCTGCAGTTGATGGCATGTATACAAGGAAATAAATACGTATGAAAGACACTAAGCCCTTGATTTGCTTTACAGTGAGTCACGTTGGTGTGCCAAAGCATGAGTCCAGTTCTTGTATGATACAAATGCATGATGCAATTTATGCAAATGAGCTGGTTAATTCTGTATGTGCTGCTATCATGAAATAAACTCATTTTGTCCTGAAAGTTTCAATTACTGCAGCACATTTGCACAAATGCCTGGAGGTCTTCACAACGCTCCAGCCGGATTCTTCAGATTATTTTAATTCGTCACTGCTGAGTTGAAGCATGAATGCTGACCACTAAACATCCAGATTAATGGTAGTGTCTTTCTTCAGTGCACACTTAATTTGATCCAAGTTTGTCAGCAGGTGAGTTGAAGATGAAGTGGAGGAATAGTGCAAGTTGTAGGAAGAATAAAGCGGCAAAACAGGTCAACGTGTCATCTCTGCAGTCAGGATGAAATACTGGGGCTTGAACCAGGCTGTTTTACTGATAAAGAACAGCAAAATGTTTGAATGGAAACAATACTTTTATTATCAGATGCTACTTGTAAAAGTAACCTCTGTTTATTTTACTCAAAGTTCCGGTACAGTAAATCCCAACACATCAATTCATGATCGGTATATTGCATTCAAGCCCTAGAATAGATAGAAAACCTGATGTTTGATGTAGATATAACGTAAGCCCTGATGCACGACATCCACAAACATTCATCTTGATCACACACACATTTTATCACGTTTGTACCCCCATCCAAAAGGTGGCGCTCTCATCAAGATGGTGGGAGCTAAATCTGCTACGGCTGCAACTTCAGACTTTTACCCATTTTCATGTCAAAAGGCGGAAGGGAAAAAGTTGGCACGTCCCATTCTGTCAACAACTTAGCAAGTTAATATAGTTCAATTCAACACGAGCATATTTGTCCTCCACAAAACAAACATTTCACACAAAACTATCAGTTACACATTAGGAGACAGTCATTTTGGAAGCTGATTTATCATTTCAGCAACATTTATAACTGGAACTTTGAAGCAGCACCAGATGTATTGATGCCAATGCAAACACTTCTATAACTATTCCAAATAAAAAAAATAAATAAAATCCCCCATCCCAGAGGTTTAAAAGAGGAGGAAAAATCATTTTGAGCACAATTGCGAGTGGTTTCCCCTCTTCCAGCCGAAACTGTATTGTGTTGTGGAAATATTTGTGTGCCGGCAGGAAGTGATGTCTGCCTTTGAGTTTTAGAGAAATAACCAAGTGCCAGCGGGAGAGAGCGGAGAACAAAATTAATAGGAACAATGCGAGGAAAGACAACAAAAGGTGGTATAAAAATAAATATGAAAAAGGTCCCTTTGTGAAGAAAAATAACTTGTGCAACACAAAATCTTAGGACAGAATAGAGAATCTGCCATTTCCACATGATTTGTCACAAGTTGATAGCACAAGTTTAACAAAAACACTGTGCTATAAGCAGAATTTCAGGTTTAACAGACCAGCACCACACATGCATTTCTATTTCAGATTGTAAATGAAAAGCTGATAAAAAAAAATATTTTCATACAGCAGTAGAATAATGAGCAAATAGATACAGTATGTTCATTCGCAGAAGTGATAATTGGCTTTCTGTGGCTTTAGCCCTTTCTGATTATTTAGATTAAGCCAGATTAATACAGAGTTGATATGCATGTACACAGTTGTATACTCTCATTAAGCATGCACAGAGAAACAATGATTCATATACAGTCTACATGGGACTAAAAATCCCCTCCCCATCCCCCCAGCAGAAAAAGACAGCATACAGCTAGTTAATGTCCATGGATGGTCATAAAGCTCCACCTCTGCACTATAACAAGGTGGAGCAGACAGCAAAGCCAGAACTACGAGCACCGGGATGAAGGCTTGGTTTTGTTTTAGTCGAATACAGCAACAGAGATGAATTCCTTTAGAGTCACAGGCTCTGTGGCACATGGAGACGGGCTGCTTGTAGCACAGCATGAACCGCAGCTCAGGTGTACAAAGCAGCTGCCATGTTGTAATCTAAGACACTGTAGCAGCCATCTTGGACCAGACAGGCATTTTCCACAAAGAGTTATGAGGAAATTGCATGGTTACGATATATCCAGCAGGGGCCTTAAGCCCTTGAGATGCCATAGTCCCCAGATGGGCAAACATCAGCTAACAATGACCACAGTAGATGAGGAGGCGCTTTTCTACTTCCACAGCTATGAATCAAGAGTTTATTTCACAAGGCTGCTTGTTTGGCTTTTCCGTCAGTTAAAGGAAATATTCACAAATTACAAATAACAAAAATAGAGGGGGGTAGAAAAAAAAAAAAAAAAAAAAGACTAGCCCCAGACCCTCCTCTTCAACTTGGGACCAACTTTGAAGGATTAAAATAAAAAATTACATAAAATATCCAACTCATTAGATTGTCCCAAGGCTTTTGGTCAAAAAGAGTATGAATGAATGAAAACAAGGATAAAAAATAAATACTTAAAGAAAATCAAATGAAAAGGAGATTTAGAAAAAAAAAAAGGAGAACTGACAGCACAGCAACATGTTCTGGAGTCATCGCTTGTGATAGGCACCTAGAAAAAGACAAAAAAAGCAGGTAAATTTATCAAATGTATTCATTTCACCTTTAAGATCCATAAAGTAGTCAGCATCTGGCTGGTTTCAGCTCCTTACAACAGCTTCTCCTTTAAATAAATAAGCAAAACTCACTTCCTGTGTGCCAGTGCTCTTTTCTCAAGAAATACCTGCCACTAGCTTAGAACCTATAGATAAGCATGTTCTGCCAATAGTTAAATAATCCACATTATTTCCGTATTAGAATTTTTTTATTTATCTTTTATCAAAAAAAAAGAGAAAAAAGAACTTCCAACTTCTAATACGTAACAAAATGAAGAAGCAAAATTTCCTAGTTTGGATTTCTTATTGTAATTTATCATTGAATGCTTTCCTCATGGACTTGCAACTGGTTCAGGATGGATCCTGCCTGACTGAGCCTTTGAACAGAAAATTACTTTCTGCCCTCTGCTGTCTGCCATCTCCAACATGGTTAATCTGCACCCATGTTTTACCAACCTGCACCAGTTCCAATAAATGACTTGGAAAAAAGAGCACCTGGACCAACTTTCTGTTGTCAAACTGCAGATGCCAAAAATCTACAGTACATAAACATTCAGTCATATAACTTATAGCGGGAAGTGTGAGGTTAACCAAGCTACTGACTCCATGCCCTAAAACTACTTGCAGAGAACAGACCTGTAAAATCATGACTTCTGAAAGGAAGTTTTGTGTCCCTGTGGTGTTTTTACCAAAGTAATTCTATATTTAAAAAGACATGGATCTTGATTTCCTCCTTCTCCCCAGGCCTGGTTTTTGATAAAGTGAAGGAATCACAGAGTTGTTGTCTTCAGAGGTTCTCTGATGAAAAATCTGTTAGGTTGTGTGCTGAAGTACAGGAAGCTGATGTCAGTTAAACTAAAATCCACAATTTAGAACGCCTTTCATCTCTTACATGAGAGTGGGGTTCACAGCGGCAAACATTTGCACCCACAATGTAAGAAGTAGTGATACGGCCAGTTTTAAAGCCGCTGCTTTTCCTTCAGTTATCTTGTTTGTATTCAAGATGGTTACCGTGATTTATGGTAATCATGTTATTCTTGTTTGATCTGGAATTAAATCACAAGAGCAACTCTGTATGGTTTATATTAAATTGAGTGTACTTCACCCTAGATGAGTGTACTAATACTTGGCAATAGATGATGCTGTAATGTGAACTTCCCCACTTTAAGATAAGGTTTTATCTCATGACAGAATAAATAAATGCACACACTGCTGCTGTCTTTATAAAGCACATTATTATTTGATCATATTTTTTTAAAGGATTGAGTAGTATACACTAAAGTACCTCTGTAGGCAGCCTCGGGTCGTGCAGGAGGGCGAGAAGCAACGTTGTCCGAGTAGCCATAACCCGGGTTCACATTCTCATAGTTGTGTGTGCGAGGCTGAGGCGGCCTGAGACACACAGCCGAGACATTAATGATATGGTAGAGTGTGTTCTAGGACTGCATGGAAGTATTTGGTCCTTAGTTTGGTCTTGTACCTGGCAGGCTTGTTGTGGTATTTTTGCCTCTGGTACTCATACTCCTCTCGTGTCCTGGGCCGCACAGCTTCCTCCGGATTTGGCTGGAAATCAAGAATTATGCTTCATGTGCTCCAGCAGAAACAGACTCTTAGACAAAATAAAGTGGCTGCAAAAATAATTCAAAACAGAGCTGCTTTGAAAATAAGCACAGTTAGGCAAGATTACCCTGAAGTCTCCCTCGTGTCGCCTTTTTTCCATCGCCATCCTCTCCAATGCCAACCTCTCACTCTCTCGTTCCTTCTCTTTCTCCCGTTCTCGAATCTTCTTGAACTCCTTCTTTTCCTGTTCCATCAAGAGTCGGGCAATTTCCTGCCACAGTGGACAAAGAAAAATTACTATAAAATGCAAAAAAAAAAAAGTTCCACATCCAACATAATCTAATGTGTGGTCACTAAACCGCATATGACAAATTTCATACAGAAAAGGTTTCCCAATATTAAACCTTTTTCCACTGCAGGAACTTTTTTCACAAGATGAATTAAAAATCCTTGGTGCACTTCACTTTTGTAACCAGAGTAAAAACAGGACGAAACTGTCCCTCACCCCCAAACTTTCCCTGGAAAAAGCACCTTAAGAAGTGGCGGAACAGTGCGGAGAAGAACTGTGATTGGTGGAACATTCTCGCAGTGGTCCGGTGTGAGACTTCAAGCATGTTTACATTACTTCTTCAAAATTAATTTTGTGAGCTTTTGAAAAACATTTAACAAAACATGTGTAAAACAATGAATTGGAGACCACAAATCGTTCTCGTTTCACCCTCGCTTTCTGTCTGGAGGTGTAGCGCAGTCTCTTTTACCACTTCCCCGCACGTCACCAGCGTGATTAGAGCAACGTTTCCAGAACTTCATATTGTGGCGTGAAGGATGATCACAAAGATCACCGGGGATTCTTTTGCTGTGGTAAATAAATTCCAGGAAATGTTGCTGGAAACCCCCATTAATAATAACAGGTCCACAACTGGGTCATGTATAATTCCTGGTTTAGACATGGATTTATAGACTTAGAGATGTCAATAACGCCAACTTTAAATGGCTAAACATATTAAAGTATATTTAAAGTGGATGAACTATAAAGTCTCCAGAGTTCCCCTCTTACCTCATCTTGTGCCACTTGAGCTGCACGCACATGCAACTTGCTGGCCTGAAAAAAGAAAACAATCAAAAGGGTTTTTTTCACCATTATCGCAGTTTGATCATTATATAACAAGACAGTACAGATTTACAGTACAGGTTTCACTAATACATAATTAATAGTTTTTTTTTCTGTAAAAGTCAAAGGTTGTTTTCACCAAAGCTTGGTACAGCCAAAATAAAAAACTAAGGCAATGTATTAACAAGTGATTTATTTTCTTAAATTGTTACACCAGGCCTCTCTGTTGATATGGGACTTTTTAAAAAGGGAAAGTTTTATCTCCAAAACTTCAAGGGAATTGTTATTAAAATTATTCTTATCAGGATGAAATAAGGTCAAAGAGAAAAATCTGTAACAAAAAACAGCCAACAGAACAACATCCGTTTTATTTCCATTCTCATGCTCTTCCCCCTCACACAGCAGGATGTAGGTTTCTGATGTCTGGTTAATGCATCTTCATTTAAGGACTGTCTTCACTTCCAGACATACACAGCTGGGATTTAAGTAATGTAGCTTCAAAAGCCTAAATTCCCCAGAGATAAAAATATTTTCTTCACAACTTACCTCTGATCCATTTGAGGCCTTAGTGGAGGTCAGATTGACAGTTTATGTACATATCTGACCTACAACCTCCTCTTTCCATGGTATCTGACTTGCTTAATTTAGCTCAAGTATTAAAGTTAATATTCAGCTCCCACTGTTTGCAGTTGACTTCAATGGGCACAGAACCATCAACTTTACAGCAGCACTAACACAAAGTTTGCATTGCCCACCTTGACTTCCTCCTCTTGCATTTTTCTTGCGACCTCCATGTCTTTCAACTCCTGCTCACGAAGATCAAGCTTCGTTAACCCCTGGGTGGCCTCCCTCAGTCCAAACTCTTTTTCTCCGATAACTTGTCCGCTGACCTTATGCACAATGCGACCTGTAAGTGCACACATTCATTAATGCAAGAGCAGAGAAGAATGAAAAATCCACTGATTAGGGACACAATTGATTATTGTGATTCGCACACATGAAACACATGAAATTTTCTCTCTACATTGTCAACAGACTTGATAGGTGACGGGCAGAGATCAGAGTTACCCAGACCAGGAGCTCATATGGTTCTGATCAATTAACAGGTGAATGATTTACATGATATAACACGTAAGAAACTCCTGGATAAATAAAAGTATTAAACTGAGCATGGAAATATTGATTAAATCAACAGCAGTTTCTTCTCTAGAAGTAGTAATAAAAACCACATGGCACCTTAAAGGGCTGCAGCGCATCTCTACTGGTCCTCATCATTTTACTTGTTTGCTAAGATAATACAGTTAAGAGTTATACTTCAAGCACAAAAAAGAATTTAACGAAGTTTCTTCTTGTTTTGATCATCTGATAAATCCAACCAGCTCGGCACCCTGAAACCCTTTGAAAATGCCAAACCCTTTTAGTTTATCAAAAATTATGGAGATACTTTGACTGGGAAAGCGCAGCACAGGTCAGTTTCAACACAGCTACCAATGATCAGAGAAAGAGCGAAGCCCACAGCAAACCATCAAAACCTGAAGTCAGAAAAGGTCATTGCATTAGAGCCTGCATCGTTAGATCAACCCACCACCAGCACACCGCACACACACACACCCCTGCAGAGCCCAGAGCGGGGCTTAGGGTGGTACCTGTCTCTTTGTTGGGGTGACTATGACTGTGCTCCCTTCCGGGACCCTCGCCCTGCTGGGGGTCTGAGACCTCCCTGGAGTTCCTGTGTCTTTCATCGCTCCAAAACTCATCAAACACCTCGTTGGCGCTGGAGTGGGAACGCTGCCGGCTTCCGGCCCTTCCCTCACCATCATCGTCCTCTTCCTCCTCCCGGGAGGCTTTGCTTTTCCTCGTCCAATCCCTGCTGTGCTTCGGCTCCAAAAAGTCCTCATCCAGGCCCCTCTCCCTGCTCCTGGCTCTGGCTCGTTGTTTGTCCACTTCTCTTTGTCCTCGCCTGTCTCTCTCTGCATATCTGTCCGCACTATATCCTCTGTCTCTGGGTTTGTCCCAGTCTCTCGGCGGCCTGGGATCCTGTTCCCTGCCTCTCCTTTGGGCTTTTCTGACTTGCCTCTCCCAGTCTCCGTCTCTGTCGTGCCTATACCTCTCTCTGTCCCAGGCCTTGTCCCTTTCTACTGGACCTTGTGGTGGAGGAGGTCTAGCTGGTCTCTCCTTCCTTCTCACCGCTCTGTCTGCGTCCCTCCCCCCATAATCTCTGGCTCTATCCGTGTGTGCAGGCTCACACTCCGGATATCTGTCTCCATACTTGCCTCTGGACAGGTGCTCTGGATACGGATCTGCATGCCTGCTATGACCTCCTTCTGCCACTAGATGGTGCTCAGGATATTTGGAGCGGCTATGGGGTGCTACAGAGTCCAGTTTGGGGTACCTGCTTCTTTTGGGTTCAGTGGAATAATAATCTGGAGAGTAATCTCGCTGTGAGCGCGCCTGAGTGTAAGCATCGTATCGGCCCGGGGAGCTTGATTTGTGACGGGCATGTTTGTCCACATCGAGGGGTCTTCCAGCTGAGCCGGACAGAGAGGAGGGAAGGATGATGGTTGATGAAAACATGGAAAATGTGGAAAAAAAACAATACAGACAGGAAAGATTTAAGCTAAGATCGTTAGTAGGTGCAGCTCAACAACACATCCCCTGTGAGGAGAGAGATGGTACAAGGAAATACCACATGATATGGATTAAAAAAAAAAAAAAAAAGGGTTGAACCCAAATTTCCCATAAAAGTGTAAAAATTGCAAAAACGGTAGGAAAGGAGAGAGTATATGAAGCCTGAATAAAAGGATGGTAATATTATTCTTATTGCAAAACTCTGTTGTGAGACAGTAAACAGGCAAAATGTGTTGCAATACCTTGTTCTAATACTGCGTGTCGTTTAACAACAGTAAATGTGACTTTACAATGTGTGAGAGAGAAAAAAACCCAAAGCTAAACAAAATAAAAAAGAACAACATAACAAACATACTACTGACGTTATCTAAACTTGAGACGAAACATCTCGGTGAAAACCAGTTTGATGGGCGTTGTCATGTGACAGAAGTTTGAATGAAAACAAATAAGTGGAAATGTACGTTCAGGAAGCACGAAGCTCAGCCCCGTGCTTTGGCTCCAGTGCAAAGGAATTCCTATTATCTAACAGGCTGCTTACAATCTATATCGCTTTTTAAAAAAGGAAAAAAATTACATAAGGGGATGGTTTTGCTCAGAATACTTCCTGGAGTATTAGTTCTCATCTTCCTTCTCTTATTTAAAATATTTGCTCAATCCCCTCCTTCTCATTTCCCTCAGCGCACATGTCATGAAGACTGTTTCCATGCTGCTTAAGAAAAACACAGTCAGCCGCCCCTCATTTCCTGAGAACAACACCCAATTACACGGACTGATGAGGAACCAACACATCTCAGAAGTGTGACTGTGTCTCAGAACATCAACGAAAACTTTGATATCCTGCCTCGAACTGCACACTATGACTCAAACAGCACAGTGGTGATCTCTAAACTTGCAGAAGATACTATCTGCGGGGTATTTTTCCCTGACAGTAAACAAATGAATCAAATCTTTGTTCCATCTTGAACAGATGAATGCGTACCCAGCCGTTGTCACACACAAACTCTACAGGGATATTATACATGAGTGGTTATGTAACAGCGCCACAAACGGAGTGGAAATGCCATGGGCATAGTTGTCTACTGAGAGCACTGAGGAGTGGCTTATTCCGTGTGAATTACTCTTCATCCTGAGCACCTGCTACAATGAGCTAAAGCAACAACAGGTTGTGCAGCACACTGGAGCTAAAGCAACAACAGGTTGTGCAGCACACTGACCCGGCAGGTCAGGCAGACAGAGGCAGGCCTCTGCAGTCCGGTTGCCATGTGTCAACAAAGAGGTCAACGTCTGTCCACACAGAGATGTATACATTTCAAACATCAGCCTGCAACTAGCAAAGCTTAAGTTTCTGTGTCACTGATATTCCAAAGTAAGAATTTCTTACACATTATATAATGAATCACTGGAAATGCAGTAAAACAGAGAAGGCTCACACTGATTCCTCACATAGGTGAGGTGGTTTTATGCTGTCAGTCTGACCCTGTGTCACAGAAGGATTGGGATTGTTTCATGTTGGATTTAGTAGGCTGAGACCGCTGCAGAGAAATAAACACGCGAGTTCCCTCCAACACTCAAAGTCACACTTGTGGTTTCAGAAATAAACAAGGCTATGCTTAGACCTTGACATTGTGCTTTCAAATATTCACCACATTTCAGGAGCCACTAAAATGCTCAAGAGGAGAAAACCAACAGAACCCTCATCTTCTGCAGCTGGCCTACAGTAAACTTGCATTTCATAACAGGAAGATGATGCAGGACTTGGGATAAAATTATCTTGGAAGGAGGAAGCATTTTGCAAGGGACCAAAGGAAAGGATTAAAATGAGCCAATGTTTCTGTTGCCGTACAAAACACATCAGCCTACAGAGGGATGAAACATGCTGTGTGTGTGGAGCTGATACGATATGTGAATGAAAAGAAGCAGATTTCAACATTATTCGACACAAAGATGCTTGTAAACATTCCAAAAACAAAAATATGTCAGCTGAAGCATTTGTTGTGGATGATAAATAGTGTAAACCTTCATTTTTCATCCATATGCTGGTAAAATGTATTTTATTAAACAGTAACAGGAAGTTCAATTAATATCTGGCACCAAAGCACGCATGAGCTGCATGTGGAGCACAATTGAACTCAGTAAACACTCTTGAATGAAGCGAAATGGGCCGTTATTTCTCAGCAGGAACATAGAAGCCTGACTTCAAGGTTAATAGTGTGATTAAAAATGCATTCCCAAATCTTTGCATCAAGTCAGCGACTCTCTCTGTGGAGCATCAAAAGCACACCTTCACTCATTCAAAGCTCGGGGAGGAAAAAATTCCACTGAAAGAAAAACTAAATCTTCTGTATATGACACAAGTGCTTTCTAAGTACAGATAGGAAACAAAACACCAACTTCAGTCGGTGTTGCTCCTCTCACCTGCTTGATCCTGAAAGTATTCCTCGTCAAAGTTGGACTCCTGCTGCTTCTGTCTCCTCCTCCCCTCTTTCATCTCCTTCTCTTGCAGCTTACGGGCGATGGCCTAGGAACAAATAATGCCACAGTAAACATCAATAAGTCCAATCTCTAAACATGTTTCCAAATTCATACATATTTAATGGTTACTGTAGGTGTATTATCACTTGTTGCGCCACAAAACCCCCACATTAAGTGTTGCAACACCATCTGGAATATTCTGAAAGCTTTCATTGCAATTAAAACAAATAACTGATGGAGATAAATGCTGATGTGTGGAGAAATTTCTGTCCTTTAACAATAAAATACTAACGTATCATTTCTATTCTTGTATTACAATGCAAGAATAGAAATGTATCAACTGGTGATGACTCAGATGAAAGGTCCAATCACTGCATGATATTAATACCAGATGTCAGGCCCGCGGTGAGCAGCTGCAGCAGATGTTGTTTGATACAGTCAGAAATGGGTTTCTTACCGCATCCTTCTCTTCCTGCTGTCGTTGCAGCTCTGCCTGTCGGACCAGTTCTTCCTGAATCTCCTGAGCTATTTCATTATCTTGACGCTCGCTGGTGTTCCCGCAGATTCATATGCATTCAGTCAGGTTAGTGGGGAATAAATGAAACAACATTAAGAACATGCTTAAAGCACTCATTTTTATCTGATTACTATTACAGGTTATATATTTTTTAACAGTAAACTCATCGTTTTTTTTTTCCCAACCCACATGATTTTCTCTCATCGTTTAGTCTCAGTTTGTGAAGCATTTTCGGCACATAGTTCAGTTTCCATTTTTCTGTTAGCTCTTGATGGACCTAATTGACTTGATTAAGTTACATGTCAAGACACTAACATGACTCAGCTGTGAATCTCAGCCATTTCACTTTATATAAATGACAATAAAATACATTTTAAGTAATCATGTTGTATTAGGGAGGTCAGCTTTGAAAGTATCCAGCATGCAGTGAGAGATAGCGGGCAGGCTTCTGGCAGGAGCTTGTTATGATTTTGATCTGAAAAGCCTGCCTTGGCTCAGTTGTCTCTTAACAGCATGCTTTTTATGACAACACCATCTGTTCGAAGGGCTTCAATGCAAAGATCATCTCAGTCTGCACACAAATGTGAGAGTGATTCCTTGCTGACAGCAGCAGAGCAGATGTTTGCATCTGGAACTGACCGCAGCGTGACCGGTTCCTGACTAACTGCAGCCCACCAGTAACAGGAAAGAATAGCTGTATTTCTGTGCGTCTGCATGTTGCAGCTTCACAAAACACAGTAAAGGCCGTATCCCTCAATTTTATAATAACAATGATAAAAATATCATTATTATTATTATTATTACTAATTATTATATTAGTAGTAGTATTTCGAAAGGGCTAATAATAACTGATGATGTACTAGTCAATCGTGCCAAAGAATCGTGATCTCAATTCTGAGCAGAAAAATTGTGATTCATATTTTTACCAGAATCGTGCAGCCCTACTGAGTAAGCAATGCTGATAAAAAAGTGTTTATCAGAAAGAGTTGCTTTGTTTTCAAGCAATCCGTTGTAAGTCTTTGTTGCAAGCTAAAGTCTGGAGTGAAAGAAACAACAGAAGACTTTCCAATGTTTAAACTTTGGTGTTAGTTTCTGTGGTTAGTACGTGTCAATGCTGCACAACTGGGGACATCTACATGTAAGTTGACAGCTGAATCTAAATTTAACCCGTTGAGGAACTATAATTTTATCTCACAGCTACAGATGATGCCACACAGATACACACACTCTATGCATCTTATCTGCCATTCTGCCCATTTAAGCACAATTGAATTGCAGGACAAATATGACCAGCAGCAACTGCTCTTTATCATAAAGCGGATAAGGAGACGTGAGCTGCTAGGTCAGGAGCATCTTGTGAGCAATTAATGTCACTCTAAACACAAAAACAATAAATACAGTTCTGCTCTTAGATAGCCACTAACACCACTTAAAAAAACGAATTAAATCGTAACAAAAGGAAATGGCCACAGATTTAGGACTGATTGCTGTTAATATCACTAGTTTAATATTTTCACCAGAAGCTCTTGACGCCCTGGTTGAAATGATTCTTGGTGATCATCGGCTGCCTTTTCTTTACCATATGATTTAAAGGTCCATTTAACCTCAGCTGGTGTGTGTGTGTGTGTGTTATTGTTGTATGAGACACCCACATGTCCCCATGTTGTTTCTGGTTCTGGGACTTGGCCCTCTCATCCTCCTCCTCTTGCAGTCTCTTGGCAACCAGCAGGTCCTTCTGCACCAGGCGGCTCTTATGGACGTTGGAAGCCAAGTGACTCTCAACTACAGAAACAAACATACAAGCAGAGCTCGTGAAACTGTGTACACAAGCAGGTTGGAGTTCACTATTGGTATTAGATAAATAAGGAACAAGAGAGGAGACTTTAGTTTGTTTACAAAACTTTTTTGTTCTTGTGTCAACTCTGTAGAGCAGCGATGCTGTAAGGATGCAGCGGACAAGATTAACGTTGAGTACGCAGACGTTTTAGCCTCGTGTAATGAACAGAGCGAGCTCTTCGTCTCTGAGAAATGAAGGCTTGCAGCTGAGGCGTCATTCCAAGGTTGCGTGTCGGCACATAACAGATAATAAATCCTGCTTGCTGACGCACTCCTAGCACTTCAATGTACAGAGAGCATCACTCATTCACTCGGCTCCGTTTCACCCAGCTATTGATCTACCCCCAGCTCTCATGGGAAAGTATCAAATTGAGTTTGGCAATTTAACCGTGTGAAGCTCCATAAAGTTTCTGCTTCTGACTGGTGGGATTGAAAAAGGAAACTGAGTCACAGCTGTGTCAACTTGATAAAAAGTCAACCGGTTAACATTGATTTTCTGTATTTACTTCTATTTTTGTGGTTGCGGGGATGATATTATGATCAAACGTCTGAGCTGGTGACATCTCACAAAAAACATTTAAGCAGAAAAGTGATGGCTAAACACAAGATAAGACTCATTTATCTGCTGCTGTGTTTTCAACCAGACATTGATAAATCTTTCAAAAAAGGGAGAAAAATCTCTAATCCTCATTCCACAAACGAACAAATAAGGAGGTCGCAGGTCATTCACAAAAAAACGGTAAAGGGTGAGAAAAACCCACACCTCACCATGTGAACCTCAGACACATCAGTGGAGAGATAACGTTCAAATGACTAAAGCATGACTGAGAAAACCAAATAAATAAACCTGTTGCCCATCACATTCAGCAGTAGTCAGGATACAGACTAGAAAAAGGATGGTACATGTAAATGATGCACCAAACCTTTAAAAATAAACACCTAACTGGTAGAAAATAATTGACAATTAAGCTAAGAAGTTATTATGTAAAAAGACTACATTTGTGAAAGAAAATAATCAGTGATGCTTTTCCATAAACCAAAGTTTTATTTAGTTTTTTTGTATGCCTTTAACCTCAAAGATTTGAAAGGTTTCATTAATCACAGCAAAAATAACATTGAGCCCAGCATAGTTTATTCAGCACACCTGACCAGTTAACTTGGCATCACTTTTCACATAAAACATTCACATCCTCTTCATCCAATGCAACAGGTCTGGATATGACAAATATCACCTATAGGAGTTTTTACATGCATAAATCAATTTCTTAGAGTGGCAAGGGAGTCTGGAAATACAGAACACAAAGAGATAAACCTCCCTGCACCCTCCACAGCCAGGCCAGGCTCAAACTCAGGAACTCAAGAAATTACAGTGAATGTATTTACAGTGCAATTGTGCCGTGTCCAATTGCAATAAAATCAAACATGATGAAGTTAAATGAAATGTGACAAACTCTCTTGGCAAAATAAAAAAAATGTTGGTTTTATTTCTAAATGAGAAAAATGTGTGTGTGTGTGTGTGCTGCAGACACCTTATGACAAAAATATTAATATGGAAAATAAATGAATGGATGAAGTTGAAGCAGACTAAGAACAGATTAACAGGCAGACCAGAGATTGTGTCTTTGATTTGCATTGGAGTTCATTCCCATTCCAAAATCCACTGAATCAGGAGGGATGGTGAGAATGTAGGGATATAATGATTCACTCAAGCCAAGATTTGATTTGATTCTCAGTTCTCGATTTAGATTTTTTTACGATTTCTTTACAACAAAATTAAATTGTCATTTTATGGTCAAATGAATTCTCTTTTTCTTATATTTGCCTTTTTCTCCCGTTTAAAACTGTGACCTTCTATTGCCTGTTGTACGAACAAAACTTAACACTGAACAAATAATTATTATAGATATGGAAACGATCACAAATCTTTATGAATGAAAGAAGTTTATTTGCTTTTAATGTCATCTGCACTGATGCATTGCATGCAAATCGATTTTCCTTTTTTCTATAACGATTGCCATTTAAACCAGTTCATATCGATTTCTAAAAATCGTTTTCGAAGTATCGTTACATTCAACTCAATTCAAATTTTTTTGTATAGTGCCAAATGATAAAGTCAGCTCAAGGAGCTTCAATGACCATCAGTTTAAGCAATCTGATTGTCATACATTCATATATACATACATACTAGCCAATTAATAACAAATAGCCTATGTAAGGAAACCAACAGACTGCATTGAAAAGAGTTTTTGATCAATCCCCTTCTGAGCTGCTTCAGGTGACGGTGGGCAGAAAAACTGCCTTTTAAACAGGAAGGCAAAGCCTCCAGCAGAACCCGGCACAGGGTGGGCGGCCATCTGCCTCGACCGGTTGGGGGTGGATACGACAGAAAGGGTGACCGTAGCCGGAGGACAGAAAGAGAGTGTAGAAATAGTGTAAAAAAAGAGGAGAGAATGCCAATGTAGAAAGAAAGTGAAAAAGGAGAGGACTTTAAGAGAGGGTTGGTGGAGAGGAGAGAAAAGCTCTCTTTAAATCCCTATGAGAATAAGCCCTCAAATATGCAAGTTAAGCACATTCTGTAGAATCTAGACAGATAAAATGTTAGATATTTAAATAAATAAACAGAACACGCATACACAACCTTCCTTTTTTTTAAACCTTGATGAAAGTTTATTATTTGGAATCCCTCCTCAGTTCCAAACTTATGTCCTTAAAGGACAAGTCCACTTTTTCGCAAGTGGGGCCTTAATTGTGATGTAAACTGAAGTGTACTGGACACCTATGGTACTTTTCGGAGATTTGGATCCTTCCCTGAGATATTTGTTTCAAACGCCAAACACCAAAACGCCAAACATGGAACAGTATTGGGCGTGCTTTTGCGATACTAAATCAGTTAAAAATCAGCTATTTGTTAAAATGTCTGTGTAAATACCGTAGTATTCATTCTGTCCCAGTGCCTTTCTGAATTTTTACGTTCCTGGGCTGAGATAAAACGTTATTTTTTACAGCGTCGGGGGCGTGACGTCACCTCCGCACGCAGCCAGTCATTAGCGACCTCACTTTGTTTACTACAGCGGGCGTTCAGAAGAAAGCACTGGGAAGCTAACGGAGGCTAACT
>JAVQJG010050358.1:0-13835 GCA_036024015.1 Craterocephalus amniculus | reverse complement strand
TGGGCCTGTACCAGAAACTGCCCTGTTCTAAAAAGACCACCACTGGATCTCTGCTGCTGCTTTGCCTTGGTTTTCCAAATACTGTATGGTTCCTATTTCTGTCCTCGGGACAGTTCTGTATCCCTGACGGGGGTAGCTCCCAGTGTGAGCGTATTGGGGAGGAACTGAAAAGCAGTTTCTAGCATTTGTGTCCAAGCTTTTAGTGTAACTGGTTTGCTCTTATTGAACTTTTTTTATTTTATTTTACAGAACCCCTGTTTTTTATAATTTGTTTTTTTTATATCTCTTTAGGTGCTGGAGGTCCGGACGGTGGTGGTAGAGGTCTACTGGCGGTGGTTTCCCCATTTTCTTTGGTGTGCTGTGGTTACTTAAGTATTTGTGGGTGTGGTCCCTCCTCTCGTTTGGGTGAGCGTGCAGCACATATGCTGGTTGGTGTGATTGGGATACCCCACCTGTTGTATTGCTAGCCTCCCCGCTGGAAGGCCTGCCAGCCCTAAAGACTGTTTTCATTCCTTGCAGGTGGTTCTGTCTTTTTTAAAAATATATAGGCTCCAGTACACCCGCGACCCAATTGGATTAAGCGGTTCAGAAAATGGATGGATGGATAATGTACAATAAATCTTTTGACTGACTCCGTCTCTTGCTGCCTTAAGTTTACGAACCTACATGCTGTCTTGCAATTTTATTTCCTTTGGTGCAATTCCCAAGGTGGCGTTGTCATTTCCTGCTGGTCTTATACCATCCCACCCTCGCATCCCACAATTTGGCATTGTCAGTAGGATCCATGTAGCACTAACGGTGGGTCCATGGATTCTGAACCTGTGGCGTGTGCGTAAAGCACGAGGACGTGCTTGTGAAAAGAGGGGGAGAGATGTGACAGTGTGTGGGTCTTGTCACTGTGTGCCTCCGACTAATCGTGACCCTGGCTACTTGGCCACAGGGATATCCCTTTGGCTAACTGGCAAGCGCGCATGACCTTCACCCGGGAGGTTGTGGGATTGATCCCCGCCGGGGCCCTCTGCCACAATAAGAACCACATGAACCACAAGTCTAAAGTTTATTTTTTTAAATCAAGCGTTAAAAACTACATGTTCCATAAAATCGATGTTAAAGATTGAGCGAGCTGCCTGTGGTAAGATAGTTTACTCGCGCTGTTTCTGTTTTATTTTAGGCGGGGCTGGCTGAGCAGGTAGCCTTGGAGGCTCAGGGCACGGTCTGGAGCAATCATCACTCACAGCTGCTGCTCATCTTTTCAGCTGCTTAAGGATCAGCAGGAGCTCTAGCCTGTGCCAGATTATCTGTAGAGTGTTGTTACCAAGCCCTTGCTTTTGTTTATAGTAGTTTCTTACCATATTCTTTACTACATCCTAGTACCTTCGTGTTAGCTCTGTATCCCTTATCAACTCAAGTTCAAGACTTCCTCCAGCTCAGACTACTTCCTGCATGCCCTGCCAACTGCTTCAATATCAAACATAGCTGGAAACCACTCTTCTACCATTCCCCTCCACTATCAGTCCTCAGATGGATTACAGTAAGCCACCAATTCATTCTTCACTTCTGGCAATCATCTCCTTTTGAATCGGTATTAATCATCTTCTTCTACTTAGTGAGAACAACCAGGACCAAGAATCCCAGTTGACCCCAGACCATGTATTACAATCAAGCTGTTCTTCCTTCCTCAGTCCTCCTGTAATGTGCTTTTGGATCCACATTCTGCCTTTACTCCAGCAAGGGTGACTCAAATGTGTCTTATTATAGTGGGTGTGTTTTCTCCCAGGAACAGTGCACATCTAACTCTAAGAGCTCTCGCTAGCAGTGAGCTGTATGTTTAGCCTACTGCTGAGTGGAAGAGTCTCAGACAGACAGAGGTTCTTTTTTTTCTTTATAGTGCAAAACATGAACAGCAGAGTGACCTGCAAAATTAACACAAATATATGATGGGGTGATTCTTTACACCTTCAACACAGTGAGTATGTTCAGTCAGAGATTTCTTCAAGTCACTATCAATAGCATAGGACGGGTCTGGGCAGATTGGGCCAGATATCAATACTATTTACACCAAGATGAGTATTTGGTTTATAATATCAGGTTTTGTTTAAAGAATTTGCATTGTTAACTTTATTTTCCTTGAACAGTTGTGTGAGAGGAATGAAAAGGAGTTTCATTCATTCAGTTTCATTTCATGAATTATTTTAATGTTGGCTGGGATACGATCCAGCCCACCCCTGACCCTGAAGTGGAGCAGTGCAGAAAATAAATGAATGTTAATGGTACATTATAGTTATTTTATGTTGATCAAAATTTTATCAGACAAAAGTATTTACACTGTTTCATTATCACAGTCTTTAAATGAATTTCAAGCAAATTTCAAGAAATTGATATTCCAGTATCACCCACCCCTAACCCATCACCCCGCAGGTCAGGAACTTCCAGCGTTTAATTACAAACATTTTGAGTCATGCACATAAATACAAAAGGATCACTGTCGTCTAAATGATTACGAGCAAATGTATAAAAGCTGGAAACATTCAGAACATTTAAACTGTGAGGAATGTTTTAATGTTGTGTTTATACAAAAATCTGATTTATAATTTCAGTCCCAACAAAGTTACCTGGAAGCCTGAATATGCAAATCTAATATTTACCACTGATGTGTAACATTTTTAGAAATGGTAATCACTCTGTGCAGCTAAAGTTTAAAGCCTCTCTCCTTCAGTGATGAATTATTTTTCTCATCTTTGTCACAAAGCAGATCAGAGTCGCGAGGGATCTGGGGGAGGCGACCCTGAAGATTGTTGAGCAGAGGCCCAACTTCATCATCCCTTCCCTGGTCACACACTTCCATTCTGCTGCATTGCAGTTTACAAAGATCATTATCAGCACATTTAAAACAATTCATATATGCGTTCATCTCTGGGGCGAGAGCTGGAGGTCGCTAATTACCATCACTTCCCATTCTTTTGTTGCTGTATTAGGAGGGAAATGAGCAGTGAGTCAGGAGTTTAGATGAAGGAGATGCTGGCAGAGCAATGCAGATCTATGAATACTTTAAGTTTGGTAGAGAGTACATCTAGAAATATTCTTATGATTTCAGTCCAACTTTTCAAGGTTGCATTCTTTCTCCAACCTTCCAAAGGTATTTCTCATTATCTCACTTATGTTGCTGAATTAAACTGGAACATAGTGCTAGAGATTAAAAAAAACGTAATTATTTTATCAGTGAGGGGCAGAATGTCAACACAAAACCCCAACAAAACCTTGAATAAAGGTTTTAAACTGATTTGCTTTGGAATGAAACACTTAGAAAAACCCTTGGTAGCCATTACAGACGACACAGGTCAGACATGGCTTGTTGGTCACCGGGTTTTGCCGCATGTCTGGAGAGAACTTTGACCATTTCACAATTTCAGACACTCAGCAAATACTTAAGCTTTCAAAGGCAACGTTTGGCAACTCAACGTTTCAGCTGTTTTATGGGATTAAAGGGGTAGTGCACCTTAAATTGTGCTTTTTGAATTGTAAACAACATAGTATTACTTGTAATGAAAACCCCCGACACTGATCCTGAATTTAGTAATTTAGTGTCTTTTAAAAATCGGGATTTTGTGGATCAAAAATGACTCAAAACACCCCATGCAGGGAAAAAACAGGTTATGTTTTTTTGGTGAAACGGGGTGCTCTTCTATCTCGCAAGCAAATTTAAAACAGAAACCTACTGCATCTCCTTCTGGATGCAAATAAAGGGAGCCACTTCTTCTTTGACAATAGATGCACGTTGTTGAATAAAACTTTGTACCAGACAAAGAACGTCTGCAGACACTGTGAACCAGGTGGATTCAGATAGCAGCTTCTAACCGGCTGCAACCAGTCCAGCAGAGAGAGCTGTGACCACTCTGGCAGCAGCCAGCGTTGGTGTTCAGACTGATCCGGTTCAGGTCAGGACCACCTCCTTCCACTACTCTGGTTTTCATGAATACAACTGATATGTCCTATTTCGTCTGAGGGTCTCTTTCTTTGTTTAATTTTTTATTTCACTTTTGTTTTCTGCACCCTGCTATAATGTTTCTGATGTTTTATGTAAAGCACTTTGAATTGTCTTCCCAGATTGAACCCTTCCCAGATGACCAACTTTTCACCTTATTTCTCAGGTTACCCTGCAGAGGAGGATCATTTTGGCCGTTTTTATTTGCAATCTCGTTCAGTCCCTATCTACAGCTGGTGCCTGTATTTGCAGGTAGGGACGTAGATCAACTGGCACATCAGTCACCATGACAGACCAATGCAGAGTCCACTCCACTGCAGATACTGCACCACTCTGCTCGTCATTTCTTGCTCCATCCTTGCATCTCTCATGAATAAGACCCCAAGATACTTGAACTCCTCCACTTAGGGCAGGACCCCATTCCTGATAATGCTCTATCTAAATAAACTTGTCTTGCGTCAGAATCATCCTCACTCCGTCAGCATGGAGCTCTAGAATGGTGGCATCTGACTCTGATCTTGTATTTTTTTCAATTTTCACATCTTTTTTGTGTCACCAAGCATTTCATTAATGGTCTTGGAGCCCATTCCAGCCTTCTTCAGGTCTATGATCTTGTCTCTGAAGTCCTTTGACAGCTCTTTGGTCTTGCATGTGGTGTTTAAGAGGCATGAATGGAAGACACATATGTGAAAGGTCTCTTCTATCCACAGTTATTTGAGATTAGGGTTAATTAATGTGCCCCATGGGCAGATGACCAAGACAAGCAGTCTATGGGTGATGGACATTTTCAGCATTTGACATACCATGGTACACAGTGAAAACAAAAAGTTAAGAAAGCATATGACAATAATGTTATTTTAAATGACTAGACATAACCCTGAAGACAAGATGAAGACTGTTCAAGGAGGCTGCCAAACCACCTACATACACACAGATGGAGCTGCAAGTTCTGGAAGTATCTTCTATTCTTTTCTCAAAAAGGAAAACATCCAAGCCTGTATCCAAAAACAGAGAACACCAAGTCTCCAAAACGTATGGGGGAAATATATGTTTGGGAATGATGAGTGCAACATGAGACTTTTGACCATAATTCCAACAGATGACCACTTTTTACCTTCAAAAACCAACGTGAAGCATGGTGGTGGCAGTATCATGCATTAGGGAGTTCTGAACAGAATTAAGTCCCATATTAGAATGATGGTGTCCATAAATATGCAATTAGCTTACAGTATGTTTTTTTTAAATTAATTGTTCAGGTTTTCACATTAAAACATGGAAAAGTGTGTTTTACTATCATTTTAGCAGGTCCTGAATACATTTTCATCCACTATGCATGCAGTCAGAAGTATTTGCATTTGGACAAATGAGGTGGAAACAAGTTTTGAGGTAAAACATCTGTTATATTCAGAGTGATAATCAGAGGGAATCACAGGAATAAGCCTTACTAATGAGACTAGTGGGGAAGTGTACCGATTCTGCATTTTTAATGAGTAAAGTTGACGTGTTTGGAATGTGCAGCAGAATCACCTCATTTGATCCCTGCTGGTTCTGACGTGATGGTTCCTCAACTTACATAAAGGTGGAAAAGGTCTGAGGCAAGCCAGAGGGACCCGAGACCCGGGAAATCAGCAGGACCCCGCCAGGAGGTGGCAGAGGGATGCCTCAGCCAGAGACCCCCGCAGCCACAAGACACATGCAGGCCCCAGAGGGCCAACCATTAGCCCCTCTAAGCACCAAACAGGCTGCAGGCCCCAGGGTTCCAAGAGCACACACTAACACCCACAGGTAGAAGACCTGCACAATACCCTGGAGCCCAGGCCCCACCACACACGGCCCCCCAGTACTAACCCCAATGCTGGAACTGTGCACCCTGGAACCACTGTCCCACCTTCCCTTCACCCCCTCCTATCCACCTACATACACACCCTCTCCTTTCAGCACATAGCTCTCTCTGGGTGGAGACTCATGTCTAACTTGGGGCAGCATCCATGACACAGCCGCTTTGTGTCCTCCCCCTGTACATACATATCGCTTACATCTTTCTCAAATCCTATGCATATTCATGATTTCATGCATTAATCTGATTATTCATGATGGCAAAGAGGTTACAGCAGTCTGTCAGCAAATTATTTTACCCCTCACAGAGAAACATTACCCCAGTTAACATGGCACCACTACAAGGTCATGTGCAGGTGAAAGCCTCCTCATTATTTCCAAGGCCTAGCATGAACAGATGCTGAAAGGAGTCCAGCTCTGTGTTTACAGATCCCGCTCCACCCTCTGCTGCCAGTGTAGGTCACTTTTTAAAGATGCCATTAATCTTCTTTTTAATTATGAACATAATGTCATTGTATAAAGCCGGATTAGATGAACGAATTGATCATCTTTTTTCCCCCTGCCTGTAGCGTGTACTATATATTTGCTGACGATGTGTGTGGGCTTGTATAATTATGAGGAAGCAGTGGAGGTGAATTAATTATCAGACCCCTGTCCGGAAGCATCTTCAGAGGAGGCTGTTATCTCTTTCTGAAGAGTGCAGAATCACATTCAGAGGAGATCTCAGTTTGTTTCTTCTCAGACTACAGCTTGAACTTGACTTTTGTTTCAGTTGTTTTATAACTTTGACAAACCAAGGAAAAACATCTGCAGATCAAAAGTTGACAATTATGGACTTCTTATCCATTTCATCTACATTATGAACTCAGTTTACACCTCATTTTATTTCTATTACTCCTATCTTTAATATTGTACAGGTTTTATGTGATGGGCGTAGAACTGGGTAAAGGAAATGTCCCTACCAATAGAGTGTTTTCTCTTGACGTCATCACGTCGTCATCCTGGTGTGTGATGCCATTTTGTAGGTCAAGCAGTCCGACAACCTCCGGACCACCTGTGGATAAGTCATTGTTTTCAGTCTCTGTTAAACACAAACAATGGTTCACTGCTGGGTTGTGAGTAGATGTAGAAGTCGTCCTACACGGTGAAGGTTTTCTGCTATTCCAGGGTTACGCTTGACCGAGGGCACACGGACGGAGGACTTGCCAGAGAAAAAGAACATTGTGTCTAGCTCGGATCAACCACAAGAACTTCCACCCCTCCAAATACTCCAAAGTGTGCTCTGATCATTTTATCACAGGTACGACCTAGCCCATTTCGTGGTCTGATTACATGTACAACTATGCATTTAATGCAATGTTTAATAATCTCGTCCACTCCCTTGGTCCAAAGTCATTATACGCATCTCTGCCACAGATGAGTTTTTTGTCGTACCTTTCCTCAAATCTAAACTGTGCCTGTGCCTTAGTTTTGTAACCCTCTTGGCAAACGGCATCATGCTGACAAACTGTGATAATGTTTAACTTCCGCGCTGTGATGGGTTTACGTTGTTTGACCTGTAAAATGACCGAGACGTGCAGTCATCTGGTTATTTACTGATGCAGTGAAATGATCTATAGTTATCCTGAGTAGCCCACACAAAAGGCTGCGATCTGTTTTTATATCCGCTGTAAATCCCTCCTTGCAACTCCTCTCATTTGATATGATTGGCTGGGCTATCTGGTTTCTCTGATTAGCTCTTGTAGCTGTCACTAGTACTTCTGGTTAGCCCTTACTACTGCCAGAGAGCGGAGCTAATGGTGTTTTTTTTATTATGTAAAGAACATTAAACTACTTTTTGTTTGAAAAGTGCTTTATAAATAAAATTTGTGGGTCCTGGTGACCCACTGCATTAGAAACCTTTCAACATTACATGTGTTTCTGTGAGTAGTTTTTATAACCTAAAATAGTATTTTTCTTTTTTCAAATAAACAAACCAATATGAAAACAATCATTTTTATTAAATGAGAAAGGCAGAGCCAGAAATGAGCCTACCTGTCTGAAAGGAGAAGCATCTGCCTACCAACGGTTGGATGAGTGAGAGCACATTTAAGGCTCTGATGGCGAACAGCCAGCAGAAACAATCACAGCACCTGTTTACTGCTGTAAACAAGCAGCTACACATAAATGACATCAGGCATGTCGAAGCCCTAATGGGCTGGTGGTGAGGCGGAAACCGTGGGCAGCATCATCACCATCAGATACAAAAACCTTATCTGTGACATCTGCCCCTGCTGCATAATATTGCCTGGATGTTGCAGCTGCCTGAGGCTGCAGCTCATTTCACTGTAGTCTGGGGTTAGCATGAAATTGAAGGGGTGAGCTGGGGGGGGGGGCATCTGCAGCTGAACATTAAAATACTGTAACTCCTAAGAACCATTTCATTGCTTTAGAAGATAAAAACTTTATTCTCTTTCCACAAAATATGCGACAAAATTTTTTGTTGTGCCATGATTTAGGAGAAAAATAACCCATGTGTCAGTTTCTGAGACTGAGCATGGCTATGGAGCTAGAATAGGGACACATGATTTGTAATTTGTTTTTCCATATTTGTAACTTGTAAGTATATTTTGTAACATACAAGTACATATTAGGCTACAGGTCTGAAAATACAAGTACAAATCAGAAAATACAAGTCAGAAACTAAAAGTACAGATAAAAAAATACAAGTTAAAATCCAAACAAATAAAAAATTACAAGTACAAATCAAAAATTAAGATACAAGTTACAAATCAGAAAATACAAGTTTCAAGTCAGAAAATACAAGTAGAAATAGTTTTGATTTGTCAGAGCCAATCAGATTTCTAAATCTCCGACCAATCACATGTGGAGGAAGGCGGAGTTCATCGTGTCTTGCTGCTAAAACCAACAGGACAGGAGAGCTCTGTCCTCCTCTCATTGTGATTGGTTGCAGATTTAGAAATCTGATTGGCTCTGACACAAATTAAAACCATTTCTACTTGTATTTTCTGACTTGTAACTTGTATTTTAATTTTTGATTTGTACTTGTAATTTTGGATTTGTACTTGAATTTTTTTATCTGTACTTGAAGTTTCTGACTTGTATTTTCTGATTTGTACTTGTATTTTCAGACCTGTAGCCTAATATGTACTTGTATGTTAGAAAATGTAATTACAAATTACAAATATGGAAATACAAGTTACAAATCATGTAACTTTTTACTTGTAACTATAAAATCTTATTTCGGGAGACTTGACATTGAGGGGGATGAAGATTGAAAAACCATTTTGCTGTTGTTTGCTATCAACGATGGCGGTTCTGTTTTTATTTTTAGTTTTCCATCTCCTCCTCCTCGCCCGTGCATACCACACCATCTTTACTTGAAATGAACGGGTCAGGTGACCCTCTACATCACTGTTTCTCAAATGGGGGTACATGTACCCCTGGGGGTACTTTGGGACACTCCAAGGGGTACTTGAGAAAATAAAAATCCCAAAAATATTTTCCTTAAAATTTCTGATAATGCTGTGATATAAATCTATTTAGTTTATTCTCAGTGTTCAGTTTTAATTCTGTGTTTCTATCGTGGTTTAACACCTTTCCCAGGAATTAAGTTATGAATCATTCATAACATCTTTGTCCTTTTTAAAAGAATGAAACATGAAAGTGTTTCTTTAGGTACAAATTTGAACAAATAAGGTGCTGATGCTTACTCTGCACTGGTTAGGGGGTACTTGGCTCGAAAAGTACTGCACAAGGGGTACATCGCTGAAAGTTATCTGAGAACCACTGCTCTACATCATAGCCACTGAAGTGTAAATACGAACAAAGTGCTTCCATTTCGTAGTATACTTCCAAATCGACACCCCTGAAAAAAGAATTCCATGAGGAAGTAAACTTTTAACGATATTTAAAAGGTTTGAGCTGTTTCCTTTACCAGCTTTTTAATGCGATATTTACGCAATTTTAGGGGTAATGGGAATGTGATGGACGCATCCAAAGCCACACAGCTTAGGGCGGTAACCTTGCACCTGCACTTTACATTTTGTTAGTTTAATCACATAACATTTGTTTAAGCTTATTTTGAATTGTTTTAGTTTCTATTAGTTTGCACATTTAGACACTATTATAATTTCAACTTTGTTTCTTTATCTAACATGTTTCTTTTTCTCATTTGATGGTGCTGGGGGAGCCGCTGGGGGCAGAAGTGAGCTGGAGGAGAACCTGAATGACAGGAAGTGGGATGGGCCACTTCCAAAGAAGCTTCAGGAGAGATTAATTATTTAGTTTAGTTTCTTTTCTAATTTACATGTGATTTAAGTTTTATGTAGTTCATTTGGTTTCTTTTGATAACATGTTTGTTTTAGATCATTTGTACACTTCGGGTTTGGTTTTGTTTAGTTTGTATTTATGTGTTACCCCCCTGTGTTGTGTCAAATGGTCTGATCAGCCAGTATTTAAGTTCTCCTTTGTGTCCTGTTTGTTAGGTCAGTTTGAGTTAAGTTGGTGGTTTTAATTCAGTTTTGTTCTTTTGACCTCTTTTAAGGGCCCTGTTGTTTTTTGTATATTGTTTAAAGGGTAAATAAAAACCCATTACTTTTTTAAATACCTGTGTTCCTCATTCCTGACCAGCTCGGTCCCTCACAGGGAATGCAGTTCATGACATCTGGATGGCTTATTTTTTTATATAAATACGTTTTAATAACATTGTGGTAGTGTACAGGGTAATATTGAAGGATAGAAAGAGAAAGAAAGGAGATCAAAGTCGACCCCATAAAAAAAGAACGATTATGGACCCCAACCACTATCAACACCTACAGTTGCATAGCTGTACAGAAAAATGAAGGTTGCAGAGAAATTTGTAAATAAGTGAATAATTGAAGAAAAATTAACTAATAAAAAAAAAGGAAATTAATTAATAATTTGAGAGGTTTCTGATGCTGGTCTCTGTAGCTCATTCTACTTTATTAGTGCCACATTATGCTACTTTGTTCCAGTCAGACTCATTAATCCTTCAGTCTTTCGACTCATTGGCATGAGTGGCCTTGGCCGGATGGACCTAATGTGCGCAGCATGCACCATGTGGCCATATGGCCTGTTTTCTGTTGAACAGTAGATCAGATCTGTGACAGCGCACTTTGGTTTAAGTGTTCTGACCAAATGTCTTCTAGTCAAGACGACATGATCTTCTCCCCTCTTTACCAGCAGCTTAATGTCTCCATTTCATGGTCGTTTAGCTCTGCTCATGTGAACCCAGTGAGTCATTACAGCGGGTTTCTGTGGAGTCACTATCTAGTTATCCTCGGGGGAGGGAAAGGGGCCGATGCTTGAGGCACAGCGGAGCGACGCCAAACAGTAGTAAAAGCAGCCTGCTGCAGCCATCGGCATCAACAGCAATAAAAGCAGATGCAGGTTGTGATGGAGGGACCACAAACCGTACGTCCTGCTCGCTCCCTTATTTATGAGTGTTTGGACGCCAGCTGCTTCCCGCTTTCTACCTGATTTTTTTTCTATTGTTGCTTTATTTCCCCGAGGCCAAAGGAGGAGACGAATGAACGGATGTAGGGCTGGGGGGGTCTCTGTGAGGTAGACTTGCTCCTGATGGTCAGCACATTTTGCATGATATATGAGGAGCAGGGGGACGGAGTATTCCCTGCCGATTGGGATTATGTTGGTGTTTATTCTGCACACGCAGCCGTAGTTTGACTTTGCATTTAGGGGAAAAAGCATCCTTATTGGTTTGCATAGTTTGCCTTTGGGGGGGGGATTGTTTTTACCATAAAATTAGCATAAAAGATAAGTCAGGTTTTTAGTGTTTTTGTGTTTTTTTTCTGTCCCCTGAAACTCTGATCAACATAACTGCTGCAGTGGCCAGAAATGATTCATAATATGCTCAGAAACCGTATATCTGTTATTACCGTATTCTCAACTAAGTATGCATTTAGATGAAGTAAAACTGAACGGCACTCGACTTAAACTCATTGCAGGGAAGGAGCTGAAATATGGAAATGATGGTTGAATCACATAAATGCCATTAAAAGCACCGGTTGTTGAACAAAAAGGGGATTAAGTGTTTGGCTTTCCAGTAGATTCATCCGACTCTTTCAGTTTGGGAAGCTGCAAACACTTGTGAATGTGGGGGCCTGGGGGGAGGATCCATGGGGTGGGGGCGGCCAAGCCTGGGAAAGAATACCTCAGATAAAAATCTGGCATTGTTTATTTCCTTTTGTCCTATTCTAGTTATTTATTGTCTTTTACTCCCTGACTTGCTCTACATCTTTTAAGTTTGTTTTCAACCTACAAAAATATCCCCAAATGTGACAACTGAATAAAAAAAACAAGAACTTTTTGCCACTTGTTTGTTTTTAACCCTAAAATCTCCAAATTCACAAAAAAATTGTGGTGTCTGAACATGTATAAACTCTATTGTATGCTGTATTAACCTTGTAGGAAAAGGAGTGAATGACAGCAGCCAATTTCAGCCCTGATGAGCTCTCCAGGCAAACACGGCAGCTTGCAGAGGGGACAACCTGAATGATGTAGCCATTTAGGTGATTGTATCAATAGATGGCAGAGCCCAGGTTTCAATCGTTGCCTTGGCATCATAAGATGAAGCTATTAATACCTTTGTTAGCCATTTGTCCCTCCTTGCAGTCTAAAAGACTCAATGTTCTGATGGTGATTGTTACATCGGCAGTGTTTTTCACTTGACTTAACGTCATCTAAAACTCAATAACTTCATATTAAAATCAAAGTAGCAGTTATTAGAGTGCTATAGTCTGTCATGTCCTCTCTAAGTGACAATCAGTGGTGACAGATTAATGTCTGCGCTGTAAAATAAAAGGTTTTCTGATCATAGGTTAGCTCGAGGAGCCAATTCTTAGAAAGATGAATGGAAATTTATGATTCAGATGTGAAAATTAAAATGATAATGTATTAATGTTTTCATCAATCTCTACCAGTCTACATCATTTTGCTAAGGAAACTGTGATCCGTGAAATCCAAAACAAATTAACAAAATCAACTTTCAGGATTGGTTGTTGAGACAAATCCAGTCTGTGGTCCCCTGTCTCAACAGATTTTAAGCCTTTAAATGTGGAATATAAAAGCCTATTATACTTTCTATTAGAATTATACTCAACATGTTTTATTATTTTTTTATTCAACAATGCACAGTCTGTAGTAGGTCCATCCATCTGGCTGAAATACTCTGATTATTCTGCATGTGGGGCGTATCAGTGACGGACAACAAGCTGAGTACAGAGAACTGGTCAGTCAATTTGTGAGATGGTGCGGAAACAATTGGCTCTTCTTAAACACAAAGAAAACAGAAGACATGATTGTTGATTTAGGAGTTAACAAAACACTGATTACATCATGAAACGCTGCGAAATCCATGCTTTTCATTTAAGCAACATCAGGAACCTTAATGGGGAGTAAAACTGAATATAATCTGGAAGTGGACTATTTTCCGCCTCTGAGTCCAGTTGAGCCACCCTACATGTATTTCCCCTGTAATTTAAAACCGGAATAAGACTTATAAGTCCTTGACGTCTGAGGATCTCTGTGAATAGAGAGTCTAAAATTCCGTCTGTTACTACACCTGAGCAGTGGGAGGAGAAATGTGTCTATTCTTGTCTGTTGGTTTGTTTTCCCCTATCTGACAGGAAAACATCACGCTAGCAAAGATTCCTTGCACACAGATGCCGCAAGCTATGCGTACATTCACAAATATCTTTTTTATTCAGTTTAAATTATTTGGTTATGTTCTGATTCTGAGCCTCTGAACATTGTAACATGAAAAAGGCGATGGTGAAAAAATCTTCCCAGAAACTCGTCATGTGGGAGATGGTCTTGTTCTTCCTGCAGGTGCTCCTGATCATTGTCTGCTGTGTTTTACTTTCGCTCTATGTTGCAGCTCAAAAACTCAGGTGTCCTTTGACCCAGCATAAGAATTCTTGTTATTTTTTATTGCACCTGAGAGAGAGTGGAAATAGATACAACCTGTCAAAATTTG
>JAVQJG010050354.1:0-37474 GCA_036024015.1 Craterocephalus amniculus | reverse complement strand
TAGATAGATAGATAGATAGATAGATAGATAGATAGATAGATAGATAGATAGATAGATAGATAGATAGATAGATAGATAGATAGATAGATAGATAACTGCAAAAACTTTTATTGTATTTCCGTAATCACCTGCCAAAATTAATTTTCAAACCATCCCTGGAGACAGCTAGCCTGTTACAGCTTCCAGTCTTTAACACAAGGTTCAGCTTGAGATGCTTCACAACTAACACTTATGAAAACCATAATTTTGGTGACACTTGAGATTACACAATGGGCCTTGATTACACAGGAAATGAAAGAAAACCAAATGACTATCAAAGAAGGCAAACAACAAGATCCAGTGGCTCACAGCAGGGTTGAAGCCTCAAGAGACAAAACTCGTAGGAAGCGGAGAGAACTCGGAAAAAGAAGGAAAAACCAGGCAGCACTAGTTTAAAAGCCGACGCATGTTTTGTCTCCTCCAGGCAAACTCTTATGTTGTCCCCATACCAGACATTCCAGAGGCAACATAGCTGGCTTAAAGCTCTGAGTGGCTGACCCTGGAACAGTGTGTTCTGCATAGCAGTAATCACCTCAATGAGCCACAAGTGAGGCAAAGCATCACATGAACAACAAGTCAGAGCTTTGTGCCTGTCAATTTCCCCCAAAACAAAATGCTCTGGAATTTCATTCGAAGAAGGGAACAGATTTTTTTTCCAGCATTTCATACAAAACCTATCCTTATATCTCAGACCCTGCCATAGCCATCTTTCCCAACCTTGCTGTGTTCTATAAATGTATCCCCTGTACCCCCATTCTGCCCCAAGGGACTTGGACGCAAGGAATCCTGAGAAACCACAAGAACACCCTCTGGGAGATTGAGGTCTGTCTGGGATAGCTCCTCCTCTGGTTATCCTCCCATCTCTGCAAACAACCCACAAACTAACAAACAGATGGGTTCCCAATGACACAGGAAGGAGAGGATTCAGTTCTTTGTATTGAGAAGAGAGCTGAGAAGATATCACTTCTTTATGGCACATACCCAGAGCAGGACAACATAGAGACTTCCTGCCTAAAGCAAGAGACAGCTTCCTGTGGCATCTTGGCATTTGCACCAGCAACTATGAACATTATGTTCAGAGGACATGAAGATGATTGGTGCCAAGAGTTTTAATTAAGACTGTGTTGTGGAATGGAAAGTATATTCATGTGCAGGTAATGACTTCCATCCCTAGTCAGAGGTCTAACACAATATGATTAACACTATCAGCCTTAGCCAGTTAATTATTTTTAACAGCTAAAAATGCAGAACAACCAAATGGTCCAGAGACAAGGATGTGTGTGCACTGCTCTAATTCCCAAAACTGATGCCAGTTTAAATGCATTATAATAAACTGAAGTAAAAAAAGGTTTAACGCAGAGAAGCTAAGTTGAAATATATCATTTCGAATAAAATGTATACGGTATACTAGCAATACCATTAACTTCATATACTGTACGTTGCCACATTAAAATCTATTATCTATTTGGATGGCCCATCAGTTGATAAGGGGGAAAATGATTTGTTTTAGGTTTTCATATTCTTTAATTTGCTGCTTTCTCTGTCATTTTATTTGGGCAGTTATGAAAAGTGGGACGACCAACATGGTGGTGCCATTTTCACAATTTGAAGCCATTTTTCACAACTTTTCATAGAGATGAATATCGATTTGTTTTTACTGTAACTGCTAGAGTAACTGGGAAAGGAAGAAAGTTAAGGGTAATAAGTTAAAATTATGGAAAAACATCATCAACCAAGTCACCATTCATAGCTTTATATTTTTGCTGCCATGCTAATATTCTCCTTGAAGGAACATGTCAACCAGTTTCTTCGTTGTAACAAATTATACCATTCCCAGAAAAGAGTTAATTCCCTGACTTGTACAAGTTTGTGGTTGGCAACATCCACAGCAGCCAAGTAGGCCTGGTGCCAAAACACTGATTAGCCTAGCTTTGCCTCTGCTCTCCAGGCAATGTTGAGCGAAGGTGTAGTGGGAGTCCAGCTCATCACCAAGGAGCACTGCGCTAAACACAAGTTTAAGTGGAAGAAAGCCAGTAGACTGTAGTGTATCCATGCAGGACATAGAAGGCCTTGGGCAAGGAGGCATCTGCCTCTTTAATACATAATTCACTCAGAGCTGAAACATCATGCTTTAGTCCTAAGGGCCAGTAGTCTGCTTGTGGTTGTTGGAACATAAAACTGTCTCCATCAGATAGTCCAGGCTAACTGACAGAAACTTTGCATCTAGATCAGCTGTAATTGGGCACATATCAGATTTGTCTTCAGGAACGGAAAATAAATCATTGGAAAGCTTGACAAAGGATTATTCACTGTTCAAAAGTGTGGCTTTCAAGTTGCACTAAATGCAAGTGGAAGTAATGTCACCTCACCTTTCCACCTCAGTGAGCTTGTCCTCATCAGCCTTGATATGCAGGTAGGTCAACGAACAGAGACAGCCATCGGCCCTCAAGCTCTCCTCTCAGACATGCACATGGTCACTTTACATCACCTCTCCAGCAAATGCATCTTCCTACAAGGGTATTATTAGAAGCACTCATGTCTTTTTGCCTACATCATTATCATAACTGACAGGATGTGCATTAGTTACTTCCATCTCTGCAGTAGATTGGCCATAATGTTGACAAGCAAGCATACAACCCTTTTTCAATTTCAATATGAACAGTGAGGAACCTGGGGGAGCTGTGCAGCTTTCATGTGCAATAGTCCCAGCTCAAGTTCCCATGAAAAGGGCCACTAATGGGTTAACGGTAGAAATAAGAGGGGAAGAGAGGGAAAATCAATGCTTTTGTTGAGGGGAAGAAAGAAAGGCTTTCACAGGTCTATGTATCATTAAGCAATTGAGAAAGCTAATTAGAGTGGGGTAAAAGATGTGCAGATCTCACAGCTAATTATTTCCATGGTAACCACTGCTCCCGTAGATGATGAGAGGCAGCACTTTGTTCGCTCCAATCAAGGTCAGTACAAGAGAAAGAGAGACCCCTGGTGGTGTGAAGTTGATATGACCATGAAAAGAACACAAGCACCTTGCCCATTGAAGTTTTGTTTTGTTTGTTTGCAACACCTCTCTTTTGCCAGCACGTGAT
Organism: Craterocephalus amniculus; assembly: GCA_036024015.1. NCBI lineage: Eukaryota > Metazoa > Chordata > Actinopteri > Atheriniformes > Atherinidae > Craterocephalus > Craterocephalus amniculus. The sequence goes on along the minus strand of JAVQJG010050354.1, from coordinate 34,352 downwards.
ACTTGATGGATTTACATGCACAGGAATATTCTGATCTCAAGCTGGTTAATACTCTGTACAAAATACTACAATGTAAACTATTTCTTACTAGACCTTGACTGAAATAAATTCATATTGGGAATTAAACATAAAACAAATTACGTCACGTGAGGGAAGTAATCATACTTCCATTATCAAGACATGCACTTTTTAGCTTTTTTTTTTTTTAACGAGAGCTACCACAGCATCCGCTGCTGTATAATGCATGCTAGAGACTCTAGAGTTGCCAGATCCACTTATTTTTAGGAAATTTGGGCTTGTTTGGGGGCCGTTTTCATAAATTGAGTAGACCTTTTCCGTCACATGACCTGGCATCTTTAACAGAGTTCAATGCAAAACAGAAAGGCATGTAAAAAGAAAAGAGCAAGAACCACAAGTATATCAATACTCCATGTTTTGAATGATATTCTGTACATGATGCATGACACAGTTTTCAACAAGAAAAAACAAGTATAAGTTTGTCAAAGTTGCATCTCCTTTAATTTTCTATATACATTAAAACATTGCATAAAAATTAAAAATTAAACCAAATCAAAAAGTAACTGAATTTTTCAATGATAGTTAGAGAGGACAGCAGTAAATCAGCTTTTAATGTCTCTGTTTGGTTGGATCAATCTTCTCCAGGTGAATCAGAGGTTTAAGCTGCTCAGCAAAGCTGCGCATGTCCTCCGACACCGTGTCCTGGCCAGCAGGGGCCAAAATACTCAGTTCAACTAAGGATGAAAGCGACATTCGTTCTGTATTTTCAGTGTTCCCTGGTACTAAGAGGCGTGACACCTTGCCAACCACAATTTTCATAACACCTTTGCGAAATATGTGGCCACTGGTAACAAACTCGTGGTCCATGCGGAAGCCCATTTCATTGAGGAATTCTGGCAGGGTGTGGGAGGCAGAAACATCAACACAGTTCCGAACTAGGGAATGTCGGCTCTTGTCTCCCACTTCCGGTTGGCCCAGATACCGCAGATGCCATGGAGCATTTGGATGGGATAGAGAGCGCCGGGCACGCAAAATAAAAGGGTTTCCTTGCTGGCCTTTCAAAAGGTAAACCAGTTCATGGTCTGTAAAAGTTTCCGGCTCCATGTTGTCACATAGACCACGGAGGCGATGCAAGAGGCTTTCCAAGGCTTGGTCTAACACGCTTCCTGAATCAAAAGGAAAAGAAACAGGTGTTGAAACAAAATACATAGAAAATAAATGGCCCAGCTATTGTGTTTTTGACAGTTTTTTCAATAAAACCTTCGACAAAATATAACGGCAAAATAACCAGCTGTGTCATTCTTAACAGCTGGGACTCTTATTGACATCAAAAGAAAAGACGGAGAAAAGTTGGAGACTTTTTAAATCACATTCAACTGAAAATATTAAAGACACAACAATATTGATTGTACTGATTTAACTTCTAGTGAGAGTACATTTTGATATTCGTATCTGATCAAAACCATGATAGTGATCTAACTTTTTGGTGTTCAATACATAGGAATGTTACTCCTGGATAGAAGTAACAACATTTTTCTAGCGTCTATATGATAAAGATTTATATATTCTTACTGCTAAAACTTTCAACATCTAGGTCATTACATAGAGAAGCAGCATGGCAATATTGCTTGTTGACATGTTTCATCTGATGCCCTGATTTGTGGATATTCTGTTTGGTATGGGAAAAGTTGGGCACACATTTGGTTTGTTGGAGATAAAAAAGGATGTCTTAGTTACATAATCATTACAGGCTCAATTCAGGAATTGCCCAGACCTGTCCATCAGAGAGCTTCTCACTCACTATTAGTGACGTGCGATACCAGTAATTCTCTTTCAGCTCCCTTAACAAGTAGAATTCAAGCCAGTATCAGTGATACCAATACAGTTGTGCTTACAAGCTTACATACCCTTGCAGATTTTTTTTTTTTTAATTTTCTATATAATACGAATAAGAAAAGCTTTTCTTTCACTCATTGTTAGTGGTTGAGGGAATCCATTTATTGCTAAACAGTGTTTACTCTTTTTAAATCATAATTACAACAAAAATTACCCAAATGACCCTGAGCAGAAGTTTATAATGTTCTTAATACCGCATATTGCCTAGTTTAACATCAATGACAGCGTGCAGTCCTTCCTGCAGTTGTTGCTGACATTCTTGTTGGTTTACCTACAGTTGTTTGTTTTCAACAGAATCCCTCATTTTCCACTTCTTAACTAGAGTTTCAACACTACTGATGGCATTCAACACTTAGAAAATAGGAATGTAACGATATCCAGTTTTATAAACTTCAGTTACTTTTTGACATTGAAATCTCTCTTATTAGGTGACTTATAGTTAGTTTCCACTTAATGCCAGGTAGTGGTGGTAACCTATGTGGTCAGTCAAAATGACTAAAATAATGATTTTTTTAAATGAAAATTGATTATAAGACATAAATATCTATTATCAGATGTACTGATATTTCAGTTTCGAAGTACCACACAAAGAAGAGGGTTTAACATTCAAGATTACAACATCTTTGGAATTACCATTACAATTGTTGATCGGATATGCAAGTCCATATTCATTATTCACTAGGTGGAAAATGTCGGGGGATAATTGTACCCAACTACCTTACCTTGTAACAGATACTCCATCATATTAATTGTGCCACCGGTGACAGGCATCACTGTGACAGGAGGAGCTTCCATGTTTTCTCTGGTGTTTTGGTTTTAAACGAACCTGACATAGAAAAATACTGTCAGCCTTTGAGCACTATTAAATACATAAATTGTAGCGTTTAAGTTATATTCAGGAAATCAAAATTCTGGTTTTTAGTACAGTGGTCGTTGGCCTAGAAGGAGCTGGGCACATTGAAAAGCTATATTTATAAAGTGCATTGCAAACTATTACAAGCCAAAGTACTATTAGCCAAAGTATCTTTAGTGAAAAACGCGAAAAGCTTTCATCAATACGTGACCAATAATTTTACACGCGCTCATGCTAGTTAGCTCCAAGTGATAGCTAAAGCAGGCTAACACAACGCTAATACGCCAGTACTAGTAGTTTGCCTGTTTGCGCGTATTGGTGTTTATAATTTACCTGAGAAACAGCTTAGAATACAGTGCACTTTCCCAGATAAACCAGGAAAATGTTGGCATATATCTGCAGATGGATCTCCGACCGAAAGGCCTCGCGGGTTGAACAGCTCGAGTTAAGGGGACTGCTACTTAAAGTTTGGTTTCAGTTTAGTAGTCTTTGTCTTTGTCTTTGTCTTTGTCTCCACAACGTAAACCATAGTGTGTAAATAATAAAACTCATACATGAAATTAAGCAGCTTTGAAAATCAACACCATCCAAAAGGTAAGGCTACATTCATTGACCTGGTAAGCATGAATGGAATCTTCTTTATTGCAAGGGTTAGCGTCTACTTTCAAGGCTCATTACAGCCACCTAGCGGAGCCGTTCTTCTCAGCTATTCAATCATTCGAGTTAGAAATGCCCAGTTGGTCGAAAATTTCCCCGAATAGTTTGCAAGTATCAGAAAAATTTAAATAATAATAATAAAAACCAACACATTCTTCTTCTTCTTCTTCTTCTTCTTCTTCTTCTTCTTCTTCTTCTTCTTCTTCTTCTTCTTCTTCTACTTCAAGTATTAGTTATGTGGAAGGAAAAAGGACTCTGAGATCTAAATGCTAAAAATAAATAAGGAAAAAGTCAAAATTCTACTGAAGAATATTTTGCCACATAGTAAAAAAAAAGAAAGAAAGAATTCTGAGAATAAAAGTCACAATTCTGACTTCAATATCAGAATTCTGACTTCTGCAATAATTTTTATTGTTTTATTTTATTGTTTAATTTTTAGAATTATAATTTTTTTTCCTTTGTTTGTTTGTCTGTTTCTTTTATCTTCAGTAGCCCTTACACTCTTCCATTGAGCGAAATCCTATCATAACTCCTCAGATTTCCCGTAAACAGTTCTGAAAACATCAATTGATGTATTTTGTTTCTACATTTACAAAATGTAAGCTAAAACTACCATGCAAAACAAGACACAGAGACTAAGTAGGACAAGAGTCCATAAATATGATTTTAACATAAGATTATGCCCAATCTGTTTTACAGGCTTACAAGCATACAATAACTGCTTATAAAAGACTATGAATAGTTTAATTACTGACAGATAAATAGTTCAAGATGCATAGTGTATATTTTAAAATTTAAATAAAATTAGAAAACAGTTGAAATAATATGTTAACCAGCTATTCAACCTGAGTAGGCGAAGGTCTGGTCCATAAACTGTGTTTATATACAGCAGGTTTAACAATGTGCTTAACACCATTATTAGTTGTGCAAAAAAATCAACACTTAGCCCTCCGCAAGTCAACCTGTTTTGTAGATGCAGATTACACCTTTGTAAAAAAAAAAAAAAGAAAAAGAAAAAAAGTACATCTTGAAAGCCAACTGCTCGATATGATCAGACGTATAAAAAAAAAACTTAGCAATGTAAGTTTTACTCTGCATCCACACAGTTTAATATTTAACATGGCTTCGATGTCTGGAGCCATGTTAACAGGATAATACGTGGTGGCAATTTAGACTGTAGTCTATATAAAATATACTAAGTAACTAGATGATACATACATAAAGAAGAGTGAAAGAATAGTGATGCATTAATATGCTCATTTCTGAACTGTTGCGAAAGTGTCAAAAGGCAGAATGTTTACCTACACACTTGTACAGTATGTAAGTTCTCATGACCCTCGCTAAATTTTACTGGACTGATAGTCTGTGATGTAATTTTTTGTCTCTTTCTTCCTAAAGATTTTTTCTGAACTGAAGTAAAATCAGATTACAAATGCATTTCAATCAGTAGTCATTTGTTGGTTTGGAAACTGGAAAAAACATCTTTATAATTTTCCATTTGAACATTGTGGGTGAAGGCACACACACGCAATCACCAACACACACACACACACACATATAGACTGCATGTCCTGAAACACATGCCATTTTTAGGAATTGAGACTCAATTTTATGGCAAAGTGGAAATTATAAAACATTACAGGTTGCATTTACTGATCACCCTCACCTTGGGACTTTCTAAAATTTAATTTCACTGTAAACACAATCACTTGAATAAATGTTTCTTGTTCTAGTGGGTGTCCTAATGACAACTGATGAATAAACCACTTGGGATTCCTCTTCTCTCTGCAATATAAAGTAAGAAAAAGGAAAAGTTTCTGTTTCAAAACAGTAAACACTGTATGATTTCAGGATTGTGTAAGGGCAGCATGTATCGGCATTAAACACTTACTTGGTCTTGGATGCCACAGCAAGAAAATAAACAGAAAGCGATGCAGAGAAACAGAAATAGAATCAGAATTAGAAGGGGGGGGGGCACACTTAAAAATAGGGAATTGAATATGTGAGGAAAAAAAAGAAACCTGAGACTGCAAAGCCTACCTGCTTTTGCCTTAATTTTTAAGTATAAACCCCAAAGTGCCAATAATATAAAACACGCAAGGACGGTCATTACTCCACAAACAACTGGCACCCAGTTCACAGGTTGTATAGATGGGCCTACATCTGTTAAACCAAAAACTTAAGCGTTAATATTCTTCTGATTGAAGTTTTTATAAGAGATCATTTGGGAACACTTACCTGTTGTTTGACTTGCATTGCAAATTAAAGACCCAGATGAATCTATATACATGGGTCTGATTATTGATCCTACTACCAGACTGGGGGTGCTTCCTGTATAATTAAGTTCCACATCACACACCTCATCACAAGAGACCAGGAAATCCTTACTGGTATGTTCTGTCAAAAAAGGACCAGTTTTCATTGGCAGAAAAAATAATTAACTCAAGATTAAATGAATTTCAGTTTCTTACCTGTTATTACACATAAGTTGATAGTAATAATTTTATGATTGTATTGACCGCAGTTACTTGTCCAGCAGGTATATTTTCCAGAATCAGTGAAATTGACGCTTGTAATATTAAATGACTTGTTGCTAGCCACAGTAACCATTTCTGAACTTTTCCCATGAGCAATTGTTTTACTTGCTTCAAAAGTCCACTTTAAATGTGGATAGTCATCTGGGCACTCCTGTGCAAAACTTTTGCCGGCATGGATGTAAAATGTCTTTTGTGATTCATGCAGAATTTCTGAAAAAAGAAAGCAACTTAATTTGACAATAACTTTCGGGAAAATAGAATTTTAACAGAACAAAGATTAAAAAAAATTAATATCTTGTTTGTGAGTAATTCAAACCTTTTTTCACACTGACGATTGCCAACTGGCAACTGCTGCAGCTGTCTTTGTAACAGTTTTCACACCAGTAGATGCCCTCACGACTTTCAGTGAAATCATCAATGACCAAGGAGAGATTCTGCCATATAGAAATTTTGGGTTGATTTTGACCATAGAGTTTAACACCATTCCTGTCTTGAGAAAATATCTTGACTTTGGTACTGCTTTCATCCTTCTTGTAAAACCATGTGAAAGCATCTGAAATGGTGTTGTAATTATGACAAGGTATAACAGCCTGACATCCCAGCCAGAAAGGAAGACGATGTGTGTCTGCTAAAACCAAATTTCTGTTAGTCACAAATAGCTTTAAATAGCTTTAAAACAAAGAAAAAATATATAAATAAATAAAGAGCTGTTCACACTTTTCCTATTGATTTTGTGAGTTACTTACCGTTTCTTGAGAAAATGAATGGGCTCCAAACAATAAGTAAGAAAGTAATAATTAAACCTTTTTCAGTCGTGACTGAGGAAGTCATGTCTTTGTAGAAGTGGAGGCAATACTAAACAAACACCCCCTCTCTATGTGGTCACGTTAGCGTCATGAAACATAGTGAAGAGAACCTGTGTTGTATCAGAAGGTTTTAGGCTGCCTGCCATGAGTAACTCAAGCTGATACATAGGAAGTGGTCCAGCAACAGCTTCTGCATAGGAAATTTAGCGTGTCTTTCACCCACATAGTTTTTCTGCTGGTGTGCACATATTCAACGTGTCTTTTCAGATGAGCAAAGGTGTCGATATACTGTTTATGCATCAGTAGCAAAACTGTTAAGTCTTGCAGATGTGCAGGTCTTGCAGATGTGCAAAGTCTTTATTTCACTTTTCTAAGACATGTGAAATAATGAGTCATCTTACAGAAACAAACTGATTTAACTGTGCTCAAAAGTATATACTGAACAGGTGTTTGGACTTCCAAACATATGTCCTAAATTGTACTACAGATTTGAGTCAATAACAACTTTGAAGTTAAAAAAATGAATGAACTAAAACAATGCAGAAAATGGCGAGAGCAAAATGGAAAAGTAGACATCAACAGCAAAAGTTTGGTATGAGTCATTCAAGCACAAAAAGCCTATTAATACTTATCTCTTAAAGTGAGATGCTCATGTTATGCCCTCTGGGGTTTTCCATTTTCCGCATTGTGTGTTGTTTTCTTTTTTATCTATTTGTTTGCTTGTAAAAGATCTGCTAACTTTCAAAGTACCAAATCAAGGTGGATTAGTCTCTCCAACAGAACATGCTGATCCTAGGCTATCTGGAAGATCTCATTTTAAAGCTAGGTTCTTTAATAACAAATAAGTATACATGGATAGAAACAATTTACGCAATTATTGTAATTACTTCTGTTTTAAAGCACCTTGAGTCACATTTTTATGTATGAAAATAGGCTATATTGATTGATTGATTGATTGATTGATTGATTGACAAACCTATCCAAATCTTAGCTGAAAAGAAGATTGTATTCATTGTAAAATATTGAAAGACCTGCAGAAGGTGAATCATAATAAATATAATGGAAGTTTGGAAAATTAAGACACAACAGTGTTCTAGTAGACCCCAAAAATTGTGTCCAAAAAAAGGCACAGAGGTGTCTAATGCTCTTGATGCCAAACACAAGTTTAAACAGGTGCAGAGCTCACAGGAAAAACTTGAACAATATTCCTCACACTGGAAACAATTGAGGCTATGCAAAAATAAATAATTTGTACTAGGTGCACAAAAAACATAAGTGCAGAAAAAGTTAACATTTCGGTCAACAGACCATCTTCAACAATGATAATATGAGCCAGTTTGCTAGTTTGAAACAGGTTGGCCGGCAATCAAAGCATCGTCAGGTAGAAACAGAAAGTGTAGCAGAAAGCGCATACTATGACCAAACTCCTCTGGACAGAAACATGCTGAATGTGGGGATCAGCCCGTGCAATATTTCCTTACGTCTGTAACAAGAGAAATGGGAAAGTGTAAAAACTTTTTTTTTTACAAATAGGATCAGCTGAAAGAACATTCCAAAGTTTCATCATGATCTTTTTAATTACCTTTGCTTAGAGTGGAATAGGTAGTTTTACAGACCACTGAGAAATTTTCAGTGGTCTTGAACATGAAACGTGCAATACAAATAAACATGCCATGATAGCTTAAAGAAACATTAGGCACTTAAGAATTTTTGTTTTTTGTTTGTTTTAACACCTATCTTGACAGCATGCTGGTCAACCTCAGTGCTGTAACCCACAATGCCACAGAAAAGAAATTATACGCTTCTGTGGCCATCTGCAGCCATCACAGTCACTTTATTAAGTTTTAATGAATTCATTAACATATTTCTTATTAAATGGGCTACTTAATTATTCCACTTTCTATGTTGCTATTTATCTGTTATTGAGTAGGCTACTATATTTATATTTTATATCATTTGTGTCTTTTTGATTAATTGTATACATTTATTTTCTGTGTGTTTACATGTTTCACTGTACTTAATGTTTGTAATAAGGTCTGTGTTTAAGAAGTAATTTTCCTCTGGGATAAATAAAAACCATTCTGAGCTGATTCTCTGATCTGGGCAATGTGATGACAGGGGTAAATAAATTATTCTGTAACATTAACTCCAAATACACTACATGAATCATAGAGAAACTGTTAAAGCCTTGTGAGTCTTAGTCAAAATTGTGTCAGCTGAGTTGACATTAAAGGACAGAACATGTTAACCCTCAATGTAAGAAAACATTTTCTCACTTTGTGGAGTAAATTTAATTGATTTAGATGAGTTTAAACTGTTTTTAATTCAGTATATTTCACATAAGCTTTATTATCCATGATGTTTTAAAAATCGGTTTTAACATGTGTTCCTTGACAACTTTATGACAATATATAACACCCCTATACGCCGATTTATTGCCCTCTTGTCAAGTGATTTTTGCTCAAAACCTCTGAAATAAACAGTCAATGCTCTAAATTCCCCATTTTTAACTTTTACGTAATGTCATCGATGCGCACGCAGACTCCGCCCACTAAATGCAACCACTCACAAATACACAAACACACTCACCTTTGCATGAAAAGCGGTGCTCATAAGCTGCCCTTTTCCATCAAGAAGACACGGATATTGTCGGTATGGAGTTAACTGAAGCTTTCAGGACCTTTCAGCTAGAATGGCCTCATATGCATTACTTGTTCGCCGCTCTGTGTGTCACCGTCACCGTATATAAATTAACTATTTTTCTCGTCGGAAAAAAAGCTGTGCTTCGAGACATTGAAGTTTTCCCAGGACCTCCGGGGCATTGGCTGTTTGGACATGTTTTGCAGGTAAACGCAGTGTGGAGGACAACAGTAGCTGCAGCTGTGGCTGTGTCATCGTTGCACAACGTTGGAAAAAAAGAAAAAAGGAATAGAAATAACACTAATGCAAGCTAATTCTTACATTGTAATGCTCACACATTTTGTAGAAGGTCATTCAGTTGTAATTAAGTTATTTTATAACAATTATTTTGCCTCTTTTGTGGTGTTTTCATATGTTGTCATTTTTTATTTTAGTTTAAACAAGATGGGACCGACTTTGAGAAGATGTTGGAGTGGGCAGGGCAGTACCCTTACGCTTTCCCGCTGTGGTTTGGACCCTCTTTTTGTTTCCTTAATATTCACCATCCAGATTATGTGAAAACCATTCTGGCATCAACAGGTGTGTGAGAGAGATTTTTATTTCATCTTTACTCTGGGGTGTGTCATTAAAACAAGGCTTATCATGTTAGTGTTTTATATACTTTTTATACAAACCCAGATGGTACAGTATAACCCTCAAAGGACAGTGTAACAAAGTGTTATTTGCTCTCTCCACTACAGAGCCAAAAGATGATTTTGCATACAGGTTCATTGAGTCATGGATTGGTAAGACTGCTTTGCTTTCCTCCAACAACATGTTTTGTCTTATCACAAAGCGTTTTTATTGAGCTGTTGTACTCACTCACTCTCATCATGTCTGCTTTTGACTCCAGGACACGGGTTATTGGTGTCAAGCGGTCAGAAGTGGTTCCGCCACAGAAGGCTCCTGACTCCAGGTTTCCATTATGATGTTTTAAAGCCATACACACAACTGATGTCACAGTCGGCTGAAATCATGTTGGTATGTAAAGGAAAATGTGATCATAAAAATCCAGGTGTTGACTATAAGATTAACAACAGGCTGTCTAGATCAGATATTTTAGTGAGGGCATGTGCAGGAGTATTGTCCATATCCTGGTCTGATGTCACAATTGCTCTCCCACCATCGCCAGGACAAATGGAAGAGTTATGCAGCCACCAATGAGCCCTTTGAATTGTTTGAACATGTGAGTCTCATGACGCTGGACAGCATCATGAAGTGTGCATTTAGCTGCAACAGCAACTGTCAGACGGAGGGGTGAGTCCATGCAAACAGTTTTTTTAAAGCATCACACTTCAGTTTTCTCACATTGAAATAAAATAAATGTACATGCCTGCATCATGCATAAAGAAAGTGTTGCTTCAAATGCTTGCCTGCTTTTATCATTTCAGGGGAACAAACACTTACATCAAAGCAGTGTACGAGCTCAGCAACCTTATTAACTTTCGCATGAGGATGTTTCCATATCACAGTGACCTCATTTTCTACCTCAGCCCACATGGTTTCAGACACAGGAGAGCATGTAAGGTGGCTCACAATCATACAAGTAAGTTCTGTTTTGATTTAACAGCAGGCTCAACAACTAACCAAAGCTAAAGGGACAGGAGCTTATTTAAGTTTGTCTATTTGTGTGTAAACTGCAAAAACTAATCTATTGTATTTTTATTTGAAGGGGAAGTGATAAGAAAGAGAAAAGAAGCACTAAAAAAGGAGACCGAGCTTGACCGCATACAAACCAAGAGATACTTGGATTTTCTGGACATCCTTCTCTTTGCAAAAGTATGTTGAAAGTTTGGATATTACATATATACAGTACAGACTCACTAAAATAAGCACCACCTGTGTTTAATTGGCTAACAAATGTTTAAACTGATGTTGAATATGATGTGCATATCACAGCGCTAAAACAAGCAGACTGCTGCCATTCAAAAGTGTAACATGTTCTGCATACTAAGGTTCACTCCTACAAAGGCAATCACTGGGCTTTTAGTTCTCTGGGAAACTTTCAAAACATTTTCATTTAAACTTTCTGGTCTCTCTAAAAAAAAACCTGAGCTGCTTTATCAAAGCATCTTGCAGAATAAAGAGAGCTGACTGCCTGCAAGCTGACAAAACAGTCACAGTGGGGTGATTCAGCAGGACAATGACCCCACAAATCAAAGCAGTTTTACTAGAAAACACCTGCCTTTTGCTTGCTGTTAGCCTAAACTTTCTAAACTAAAACTGTCATTGACTTAAAAACACCATCAGATAAGCCATTCTGACAGTTGAAGGAAACCCAGCTTGTTTTTCTAAGAATTAATTTTCCTCTCTCACACACTGAAAGTGTTTGATCAGTAAAGCATCTCTGGAGTCAAATTTTATTCATTTTTTGACCAGTTCGTGGAAAATACTCCCAATATTCAGCAGCAGCTGGTATTCATGCTGTCTATTTAATGCTGCGTTTCTTATTGTTTCAGTAAGTTTGGAGAGTTTTATGACTGAGCGTCAGGCATGAGTCCCCAGAGCATTGTTTTAGGATCCTAAAGAGTCTTAAGAATTCTGTCCCACAGTGGTTGCAGTTTTGTGCAAGACCAGAAAACATGTGTGTCTCATTGTTATTCATGTTCCCATAATTTCTCTGTATATATATTTTTTTAATTACACAATTACTGTATTTCTCATCCTTTGATATGTGTTGGTATTTTACACTCAGGATGAGAAGCAGCAGGGTCTGTCAGATGAAGATATTCGAGCAGAGGTGGACACCTTCATGTTTGAGGGGCATGACACCACAGCCAGCGGCATCTCTTTCATACTTTATTGTATGGCCTGCCATCCGGAGCACCAGAAGATCTGCAGGGATGAGATCATGGAAGCTCTGGCTGGCAAGGACACCATGGAATGGTAGGCAGTGTGCCTCAGCAACTGTTGGGGGTAAGCTATTGGCCCTTCTTGCATGTTGATCTCTAAATCAGCTCATTTTCTTTTTATCAAGGGAGGACTTGAACAAGATCCCATACACTACGATGTGCATAAAGGAATCCCTTCGTCTTTACCCTCCTGTACCAGGAATGGCCAGGAAGATCACCAAGCCCATAACCTTTTTTGATGGAAGGACTTTGCCAGCAGGTCAGTGAGAATTGTGTGTAATTTTAAAAGAGAAAAGCAGAGTCTCTGAGTTGATCCTGTCAGGATGTCAAAGACAAAAGATGAAATATTAACTCTGTGACCCCTGGACTTGGTTTGCATTTTACAAAGACAAGGTAACACAAAGCTGCACACATTAACCTGTTAAACTAATGTTTAAAAAGATTCATTTCAGCAGAATGACACAATTATAGACCATTAGGTGTATTATTTAGTAGTGAGAAGGAAAGCTTAAATTAAGCTCAGGTTATGTTCTCAGAATTTTAAGTTCTGAATATTATCAAATGGTTTCATCTCAAATATCTTCTACATCATTTCATACATTTTTATTTTCCCAAATTTCTATGTGTGTTTTAACAGGGAACTCTGAACAGGACTAATCAGGGTTTCATGATCTGTAATAATGTTTATTCCATTTTGTGCAGCACACAAGGTGTTTACTGATCTATCATAATTCTAAACAAAACACTACTTTTTTTTCTGGATTTGTAGGTTTTCATATTGGAACAAGTGTGTTTGGGCTTCACAGAAATGCGTCTGTCTGGGAAAACCCTCATGTAAGTCACAATGATTTAATTCTGAGCAGAAAGCTCTGCGTCATCTGCTTTACACCAATAGAATTTGTGATTGTATAAACATGGGAAGCTTGGCATCTCTCTGTTTTCAAGTATGAGTCATATAATAGAAGAAATGAGTACATAAAACCATGTGATGATGCCTAGGTAATGCAAAAACGAGAGTTGTCTGGTTGCTCAGCCGACTTGTCCAACTATTCTCTCCCCGAACTGAGTTTACAAGCGGATTAGAAAATGTTTTATTTACACAGCACTGGCATTTCTCTTATCTCATGACAGGTCTTTGACCCACTGCGTTTCCTCCCAGAAAATGTCTCAAAGAGGTCACCTCATGCCTTTGTGCCTTTCTCCGCTGGGCCAAGGTTTGAACACACTTTACATTGTTTGGCTTTATGAATAACTCACTGAATGCTCATGAGACAATAAAAAGAGATATAAGGTTTTTATTAGGGGCTATCGTCTGTAGAGCAAATAGCTGTAAACTACCTGTGGAGCTAAATGTTATGTTCCAATAAGTTTTTTATTTCTACATATCCCATTCTCATGACTGCATGTTTTTTTTCTCATTGCTCAGATTCTTATCTCCTTATGTTTCTGATGTCTTATGTCATTGTCTTTCAGAAACTGCATTGGGCAGAATTTTGCAATGAATGAGATGAAGGTGGTGACCGCCCTGACACTAAAGCGATACCACCTGATAGAAGACCCTGATTTGAAACCCAAGATGATTCCTAGACTGGTTCTCCGCTCACTTAACGGAATCCACATCAAGATTAAACCTGTAGAGATACAGAGGTAAAAAAGTGTAGTGACTGAAGGAACTCCAAGAAAAACACAATGTCGGATCATTGAACTGAATTCAAGTAGCATTTAATGAAGCTTTTACACTGATGTTAAATCTGATGATAATGAATTGTAGATTTGTTAAAGGATAAATTACATTTTTTTAAGTACAGAAGGAAAAGTTGTAGTCTCACTCTTTTTATGATTTTTTTAACCTCATTTGTTAAAAGGGACTTGCACTATGACAGATTTGCTTCTATTTGCACTAAGTATGAAACGTACTGACCCTTTTTTTAAAAAAGAAAACATGCACATATTAAGAGGAATTTCTATTTGATAAGTTCCAGTTTTATAAGCAACACTTAATTGTAGTTAAGAACAAACATGGTCATGTAGAGGAGATCACTCCAGTGGCTCATTTAAAGTCTTGCACACGACTGTTGGTAAATACAGCATGTTACTGTTTGGATTATAATTAAGTTTTTACTATGCAATGGAAAAAACTGAAAGAAAATATTTACAAAGATCAAGACATTCTCTCAGACCAAGCTCATTTGATACAGACTGTGGTTAGGTGGAAAACTGTCCTGTGGTTTGATAAATCACATTTGAGATCACTTTTGGAAATCATACAGTAGATGCTGCATCCTCAAAGTCCATAGTTCTTAAACTGTGTTACACCTTTAGCACTGGTAGTACTCACTCTAGATGGATAGATGCAAAGTAAAATTTGACAATGAAACTAACATTGATTGATCTAAATATCATTAGTTGGTGAGTTATAACAGTTACCCCACATACCAATGTTTTAGTAAGCATTAACATGATTTGTAATTAATGAGACAATTGGTCTATATGCATAATAATCTCACTTCTTCTTTTGTGTGAGAGAGTAAGTAGCTGCTGACAAGTTAACAATAAATGATTTTTTCATTTGGAACTAACTTGCCTCTTGTCTGAGGGAAATGGGAGGTTTCTATCACTGTTTTAATATCTGTCACAATGATGGTACTCGAAGAGCCTAAAATTTCTAAGGTGCTTCATAATGTAAAAGGTTTAAGAAAAAGTATCCCTATAAAGAAGTGGCATCCTCTAGTCTCTTATCAATGCACTTTAAAAATCATCATCTGTGATTATAGATATGTGTTGTAGGAAGTAGAAAGGGTAACTTGCACGTCTGCAAAGGAACCAGTAATGCTAAATGATATTAACAGGCTATACTGCAGGATTTGCTGCCATCCAGGTGACTTTGCAGACTCATGCAAGTCTTGCAACATTGCAGTCGGATGGTTAAAATTAGCTTTCTGACCTCAAGTACAGGCCTCTCACACATTCAAAGCATTTGTCAAAGGGAACATCAAAGGGAAGCATGAGCTGCTCATTCAGTGAAATTAAGTTAAATGGAAAAACATTTTACTTACAAACTAACCCGAGGATGATGCCATACACTTGTTTGTTAAAGGTGCTCATATTCAAAATAAACAATTTTAACAATAAATTTGATCCATTTAAAGATTTTTCC
The DNA here is from genome assembly GCA_036024015.1 of Craterocephalus amniculus. NCBI lineage: Eukaryota > Metazoa > Chordata > Actinopteri > Atheriniformes > Atherinidae > Craterocephalus > Craterocephalus amniculus. Next base: position 18,897 of record JAVQJG010050354.1, on the reverse strand, counting down.
ATGTTGTTTATTGTTTTCACAACAAATGCCAATACTGAGCTTGCATTGTTTTTGTTTACACTTTACACAACTTAGCTTTTGTTTGAACAGATTTTCAAAATAAAATTTATGATCACAATGTTATGAACTATTAGTTTTTAACAAATATAATATGTTTTTGTTTCAGTAAAAGTATTTATTGAGGTCATTTTAGGAGTAAATGAATGGTAAATATGACAGATAAGCAAATGCAAAAACAGTCAATTGGTGCAATGGAAAGTCATTGTTTTTTTGTCAGTAATTTGTGGTTGTTGGCCTTCTTTCTGTCCTAAAGTACTTTTCACTCTCTACACATTAACAGAAAGTTACTTAAGCTCGCAAAGTGTGTGAAAGTGCATCTTTGACCTGTCATGAAAGTGATTTGTGTGTTACATCCACTCATTCAAACTAAGTCAAAGTACATCTTGATATGTGGTCAATCTTTATCTTGAGAATCTATTCTTGAGAATGAGAGACGGGAATTACTGTAGATTTTAATTAACTACATACATTTTAACATACCACTTTAATTCTTGCACTCGGAGGAACTAAAATCAGGTAAAAAAAGAAACATGATCAAATATGACAGTTTTCCTTATGCATTGGTACACCCTTGTTAATTACTTTATATCATGTTTAGCTGGTCTTTATATATCTCGTATCACAATTACTTTAAAATTCTACCTGAAGGGGTGCAAAAGGGGAGTGTCATAGATTTGTTTACAAAACTGCAAAATATCAGATGAGATTTGCAGTTTGGGAAATCGGCAGCAAAAATTTCCAGGTGACTCCAGACAGAAGAGACCTTAGCCCTAGGTAGTAATCTGAAAATTAGAATATGCTGGAAAAGTTGTTTTATTCAGGCAATTCAGCATAAAAGGTGAAACCGATTAATTTTATCTATAAAAGTACAGAGGCAAACATCTTACTTTCAGAGGCCTGACATTTTTGTATTAAAAATCCATTTTTGATTGATTTCGAGCAATATTAAAATTTTCTAAAAAAAATTTAATTTGAGGTTTTATGAAGCTGCAAATCCTTATCAGCAAAATCTAAACAAGTAAAAGCTGAAATAACCTGATTGCTTATAATTTTTCAATATATGTACATTTTATTTCAAGTTACAAAAATGCATGTACTTTTTAAGGATTTATTATAATTTTCTGAGTAGTACCTGTATATGCTTCTGTAGGATAAGACTTGTAATCCATGTGACACAGTGACTTAGGATGCCAAAATGCACACTTTAATCCTATAAGGAGGAACTGCAACACAATTAGTCGGAAGGAAGCAGATCAGTAATTATGGGGGAGTAACAGGTCTCAAAATTTAGCTGAGATTGGCCAAGATGCAGGAGACGAACAACCTTTCCCCACTGTTGTGAAGAAAGGCTTGTTTATGATTTAATTAAAGGGCAGCAACTCAAAGTTTACTCAGTAAATGATTATCCATACTCATCGTTATGCTCCTGGGAACAGGGCTATTGAACAAGATTACAAAACTAGGTCTTACAGATGAGTGTCAGAGAACCGTAACAGATGAGGTACTAGTAGATTGCTCATTCTAAATAAATACACCTAGCCTCGAAACAAAATACAAGGTTGTATTTGCCACAAATTAAGCTGCTCTCATTTTTGAATAATTTTTTGTGCAAGTCTGCTGCTGATCTGCTGTCTTTGTGTCTAAGTACCTAGTACAGTGACCATGTGTGCGCAGTGAGATCATACTCTCACAGTACATGTGAAAGATCCACGCACACTTTCCATGATGCATCATACTAAAGAAGGTACCACTGTACTGGAAAGGTTGATTCACATGAAGGACGAGACACTTGGTCAAAAGTAACTGATTTTTTATTTACAGTCATATTACAAAATCCACACACTCAAAAGCACAAAAAGTCACCTGCAGTTTGTAAAAATGATGTCATTTATTTTTTCTTTTGTATTTCAGTTTAATTTTTAACATTCCAGTCATTCTACCAGTTCCACATACTACTATACCTGAATAGCTGATTTCCAACCATAAAACACTATCTTCCACTGAAAAATGTTATGATTACTGCCTGGAGTCCAAAAATGTAGGTCATTCTACCTTTTCAGGGGATCTTTAACTAAGAACAATCATACACCAATTATAATCAGATGATGGCATTTATGTGTTGTTCTTTTTTCCTGCCCTTTTGCTGCTGCGTGGTTCACTTTGTCAAGTTGGTTAAAGAAAATTTTACACTATAACCTGCACTATATGTTGCATGTTAAAGATGTTTACATGCTGACTTGTAATAACCAGTTTGTTTTAACATTTTATGTTGCATTAAAGTCAACATGTTACTGCTTCTGTCCACCCTGCTATCATTTTCCTACTTGGTAATGGTATAATTAAAATCCAAACAAACTGTTAAGTACTACACTTTATAGTAGATTTGAGGTGGAAAGATGGTACATAACTTAAAACTCAGTTTACAGGAAAAAAGAATTTGGGAAGTGTTTTGTTAAAAAAGGACAAATGTTTTCAGCTGCACATGAATTTAAATGAATAAATAGAAGCTCGCATTTTCCCCATGCATGAGATGCCACATTATGATGGTGGTTAAAGTTAGTAAAACAGGCCAAACAAACTAGTTATTGCAAGCTTGTACCCAAACATAATGAATGACCAGTTTGTGTAGATCACCATATAGTGGAAGAAAGAGGAAATGCAAGACATCTCAGTTGATGGAATATTTACCCTAGACGTGGAATACAACAAAAGCAAAATGTTTTTAAAAAAAAGAGAGACTAAAAATCTTAATTACATCAATACTTTCGAAATAAAAAGCAACCTTTTGTTTAGACAGAAATCTGAAATCTAATTCATATCTCAAGCCTTTGACTGCCCTGACTTCTCACAGTATATAAAAGTATTTTTGCCATTTGTTAATAGCACTGACATTCTGAAAGGGTGGAAAAAAATTCAGACTTGTATAAAAAGGATACAATTACACATTAATCAAAGCCATCAAACACAACTTGGTGACCCATTATTTCCATGTAACCTGTGCTTTAGCCAAGCCTGTCCGAAAGCAATACTGCAACGTGTATGCCTGCTGCAAAGTCTTGTAAATTTTATTTGCACCCAACAAGATTCAGGTATTGATGGACCAACTAACTGTTGAATATACATCGTGTGACAGAGAACTGGGACAGTGTGATTTTTTTCCTCTCTTTGTAGTTGCAGTGGATAACATAAAATAAGAAATTCTAATACAAAAAAAAAACAAAAAACATCCTGAAGCGATTTGCTCCACCTTTGCCACGTCAAAGTCCCCGTGGCATCTGCTGGTACCCTGAGAATCAGCAGCTTTACCGGTTAGATGAGTAGTGAAAGGGTGGGTTTCTTGCCTGGCCAAGCTTCTTTGGCATACTTCTTTTTCCGGGGCTCGTTGTGGGTCTCTGGTAGGTAAGGGGCGGTTACAGGCGTTGGGTTGAGTGTGACAGGAGGTTGGGGGGCCTCTGGGGCCAGGTCTACCTCTGGTGCTGGATTTGGGAAGGGCAGAGGAAGTCCTCCCTGCATAGCAGCACCACCTGGAGCCCCCGTTGGCTGGTTCTCATGACTGGTGGGAGGCAAGTCCCCATAGAGACCACCGCCCAAGCTGTAGCCGTGCATGCGCTTTGAAGTCAGGTCATCAAGACCCAAAGTGTTCTGGCCTTCTGATCTCCGTTTCTACAAACAGATAGAATAATATTAACTATATAAGTTGTACACTTGAAGCTTCTGACCGTACAAGGTAGAGCTAGCCCACTGTGAAATACCAATTATACACTCGCAGTATTAGTGCTGTTTGCCCTGTGAGGTACAAAGGATCACTTACATTTTTGCTGTAACTGTCAAAATAACAGGTAACACAAATGCATTTTTTCTTTTTAGCAGTTAACAAAATGACAATTAATTTTACAGACACACAAAAAAATCTTACCTTGATTGGGACAACGGCAGTCTGCACCATATTCCTAAAGCGCCCAACTGAGGGGTCTATGTCCTCTGTAAGAGTTTAAAAAGATACTAATTACAACCTTCTGCTGATTAATTTCTTTCATTAAATATATTATTCTACAAATGTGACATAATAAGGACATTTTATACAATCTTGATAAGGAAAAGAGTGAGGAAAATATTTGAAAGACTCAAGTAAACTTAAAAAGTAGCCTAAGTCCTAATGGATGTCTGCTAAATGAATTTCCTTCTAGTTACATTTAGACTAATCTTCGCTCAAGTCATTTAAAAAAATAATTTAAAAAAACAATCTACCAACCAAAAACATTGAGTAAAGCCAACAATGTCGAAGAGGTTATCCAATTTTGTATCTTTAAACCTAATCTTACTAAGATACCTTAAATAGCAAGATCCCCTTCCCCTACCAATCACTCATTGGTTTTAATGGGAAAGTGTGTCCAAACTTTTGACTGTTACTGTAGAATAAAATTTAGCGATGTCATAATTATAAGTTGTAATGAAAGGGTACATAATGTTGATTCAGAATAATGTCCATCTCGAGAGATTTTGGAACAAAATCTCTAATAGCATATTGACCTAATCACAAATGAACGGGTGGGCTCGAAACATTGTCCCACATAGCTGAAGATCTGATCCAATAGTATACCTGTAGTACACAAAGTATTACTTTCTTCTTCTTTGACAACAAGGGGGAAGCAGATCTTGTTCAGACTTCCACCAGAGGACGGGATTATTATCTCGGGATCACAGGCTTTCTACTATAAGTAGTTTGCTCTGCCTCTGTTCATTGTTAGCCCCACAGGGGACAAATAAAGTTTCCTTCAATTTGAATTCTTTAGTAATAGGTCTCCCTTTCACAGGATCAGATTTTTTTTTGCAAGAGACTGTAGAAAGATTACTTTTTCCAAGGTTTTGTTGGTGCAACCTCCTTCATAATCTAAACACCATACAGCACACATTACAAAGCTGAGTTTTCAAAGTAAGTAATCAAAACAATACAGATGGTCACTTCACATACACAAAGACACTGAAGGTTTCCTGTTGTCTAAACACAGCTGCTTCATAGGTTGAGAGTTTTTTTTTATTGTTCTTTCACCACCATCTCCATTTTGACCAGTACCTGGATTAATGATGGAGTCCTCTTCACTGAAAGTCACTCGGGAATTCCTGCGTTTCCTCTTAGGTCTCTGGATTTCCAGGTTGCCTTCCTCGATGGTCAGGAGGGAAATGCGCTTGTTGTGAGCCGTGTTAAACTCTGTAAGGTTCTACAGAAATGATGAGAGTTGATTAGAAAAATGTAAAATGTGATGAATATCTTGATATCTTGAAAATGAATATCTTGAGTTCTCAACAAAATATATAACATACTGACTATAAACATAGAGTATCATTAAACTGTAGGCAATGATAAGACAGGTACTATAAAAAACGCAAATGGTATAAAGAGAAAACGTTCTAATGTCTATATCATAATCCTTACATTCTGGACAGAAAACTCCAAAAGACAGTTTTATAACTTCTAGTGAGCTTTAAACAAGTTTGTATGAATATAACTTAACATACATCCAGCTCTGTCTCCTCTTCTGGAAGTCCAAGTAGTCCTTTCAGCTCCTCTTCGTCCCCTGTCTTACTATCTCCTGTGCCAGCACCGCCTTGGGTTTGGGGTTTTTCTCTGATGATGTAGGTTCGTGTCGATGCCCCAAAAGATAATGTGGAATCTATGGGAACCTGCTGAGGCTTGTGAGCCTCGAGGCGGATGTGTCCAAGGAAAGTACCATGTGCTAAAATCATGGGAAATAAAGTTCAAAATATTAGGAGAGCCATGAAATGATGACTTAGAAAAGAAAATCATGAGTTTATAAGACTGCGTTGTGGTTTAATATGTGTATTTTTTTCCCTCAAACTCACTTAAAAGAACAGTATCAGTCAAATGTTTGGATAAAACTCCACATTCAAAATGAATGTGTCCAAAGTCTGCTTTGCTACCAGTTTTTCTGTCTCGGTACATCATCAGGGACTCTTTAACCCTAACAAAAGATGTACATCAAATCACAGCGCAGTGAAAACAAATATGGACGTGTGATTGTGGATGATGTCTTACTGCTATTAAGGTCTATAAGGAAGACCCTTTTTAGGTGTTTGTGGTAGATTAAGGCAGCGTGAACACGTGAGCATGACTGATGGTCAATGGTGAAGTCACACCAGTCGGGGTTCCTCCCAAACAGGTAAAACTTCTTTTCATCTATGATCAGTTTCTATGAGGAGAGAAAAATTCAGTAAGTCACTTATTAAAACCCACACTGAACAGATTATTGCAAAACATTTGTGCCCCTGAGCCATAACTTATCAGTGTTGCTTTCACTGAGAAGCTTAAATCTCAGGACTGATCATGATCTGGCACCGTTTGAAGCCTTGCAGCCATAGAAGACCCCACGGAAACATGGGACATAGCAGGCTGACAGGCTCGTATCTGGTGCATTCAACATTCACGATACACATTAGACCTTAACAATAACAGTAAAATGGTAGGACTACTGCACCCTGAAGTATGTAAAATTGCAGTTACCTCTATGAGTTTGTCTCCCTTCATCACGTCAAGATGGAGCCCTGTGGGTGGTTTTCCTGCCCTGAAAGCAAATGGTTGGTATTTATTTTAAAAAGCCAGTGAGTAAATTATGAACGTGAGTGCACAGCTGGACATAACTAACTGGTCCATATCTTAGGTGGTCTTATCATATTTGAATTTCTATTCATTTATCCTTGACAGTACAACTCCTCTCGCATAATCCAGCAAAAGTAATATAGTCACACACATTTTCCCACTCACTTCTTGACTATACTGTATATACTTCAGAAAGCACAATACGTATTGCATCTTCTAACTACAAGAAAATACTAGATTCCATTTCTAAATTAATACTAACACCATCAACGGGTTAGCTGCTAGCCTGAATGGATGCTAACGAAAGCTACAGTAATTACAAGTTGTTTCTCCTGTATAAGAATGAAATATAGCAACAGATTCATGCACATTTGATCATTTTATTGCATTAAATTATGCATTAATCATAAATAGTACGTTTCTACTTCAACATGTGCATTTCCTCACCATGATGGACAATCAAAAGGAGGGGGTCCGTCTTTGCTTGTTTTACTCGCCATCTTGCTTCAGTACATTAAAGCCGAGGTGCATGTTGGGTAAACGTTGTTTTGGAGTTTTTTTGGGAGTTGTAGTCCTGTGACCCCTAAAACTAATACAACATTTTAAACGTATCCGGTTTCAGTAAGTTAAGTTTTTGGGCTGTTTAATTTATACATTTAATAGTTTGTTATCAAAAGAAACCGAGTTTGATTCAACAAGGGCTGATCACACATTATGCCATCAAATCAACAGCAATAATTTAAAATCCTGCAATTAGGACTTCTTATTACCAATGATAAATTTCATCATACAAAGAGAAAATCTGTATTCGAAATGCTTTTTTTCCAGGGGACAATAATAATGACTGTCAAGATTTTTTTAAGAAAATGGTTGAGGTGATAAGAAAAGGGAAATTGTCAAAACTCAAAACACTTATTGGATGACAAATACTTATGGGATCACATACCCAGACCAAATGGTAGAGATGGGCCAGACAGGTTTATTTTCACAAATTGTTAATGTGATTTATTATCACAGAAAAACTGCTCTACCAGTTAACCTCCCAGTGAGTTAACTGGAAGGTAAAACTAAATAAATAAAACTAAATGAAGAGCGTTTTAAAGTGCGAGGTGGTCCTTCCCAAAGGGCAATTTAACACTTCATCTGGAGGCTTAGTAAAGAAATTTAGACAGGTTACATTTCTTATCAGTGCTGTTGAATAGCTCAAATGCATGATTTCTGGTAGTTTTGTCTGTTTTCTACATGGTTTTTGTACAAATTCAGAAACTAATCAATGCAGTTTATGCTTTTAAAGTGGCGAGCTTATGTCAAAGGTCATATGTTATCTAGGCTCAGCTGCAAAGTATGGGTTTTAACAACAGACCCATGATCACAAAGGCAAATAGCAATTAGGCATAAGTAGAAAAAAGATAAAGGTGAAGTGATTCTGTTATGATTCTTTCAAATTGAGTGGGAGGCTTCCTGTTTAACTGTAGGTTAGGAAACCCCCTGCTTTTATGAATAATCGTTATTGTAGCCAATTTTCCAACGGATTATTTAATGGATGGTCAACTTATGAGTCTTTGGCAGCTTAAATCCTTTGAAAAAAATCTAAAATGTTTTACAGCATCTTCATATAGGTTGTGAGGAGAATTTTTTTATATGAAATTAAATAGTTGGTAAAGTACACAACCTTCCCTTAGTACTGTAGTGGTGTTAGCGTTGAAGGAAAACAGTGGCATGAAAGAGAAAATTAGAAAAGAAAAAAATTCTATTAATTTTTTAATTCTCATATTTTCCTATCATTAATGAGAAACAGAAGTGGGATGGTACAAATCAGGAGTGATACAGCTAGATATATGTAATTTTCCAAAAGAGCCACTAGGGGTCTCAAAACCCCTAGCAGATGGGAAATATGAACATGCTTTTTTTTTTTAAAAGATGGGGTTTGAAATGGTGGTTTCAGATCTGAATACCACAGGTTTCTCAGAGCAATCCGTTTGTTCCAGGGCGGGGGAATCGGGGGACTTGACTAAAGTATTTAGGTGCTATGCACCTCATTTAAAAACTGTGGTTTATGCTGCAGGCATGCCGCGTCATGATGTGTGACTACATAGACTTCACTCTTATACTCTCCATGCATAAGGAAGTGATGGTGAGGCTCTTTCCAAGTATGAGTTAAAAGCAGAAAAAAGCGGTATAGCACATTAGAGCTTTCAGTGAATGGCCATGTTACAGAACAATGTGGGTACAAGATTACAGGCCCATTACATAAAGCTGAGATACCATTATTTCTTACTTGAGTGGAACAACTGACTTATCCTTACTAGTTATAGTAATTTGTGGTTTGTCATTCTGGGCAACAGAAGAGAAATTTGAGTTCTGGTGCAGTTTTGCTTTGAATGATCATACTACCATACACAACATTTTGCTAAAAACAGTCAAAAGTAGAAGATTAAGAAGGATTTTTTGACAGCTTCACGGCAGAACAGGGCCTCGGTCACAACACTTGGCTTCTGCCTCAAAGTGCAAAGACTGTGCAAACAGCTCCTGTAACTTCCTCATTCACATTTGTGGTTTTAGCTGTGAGAGCATCTCCCTTTTTGCTGCACTCCTCATTTGCCGCCTGCCTTCATTTTTGACTGCAGCTCGCTGAGGCAACAGTGATGGCAAGCAACATTGCTTTGCCACTCCAAGAGTTCATCGCATCATTGGATAATACCACTCTGCCAAAAATTCTTCAAGTTTGCTCTGGAGTGTATTTCCAAGGTAAGTCTTTCCGTATTTGGTTTATGAAAAGTTAAAGTTTGTCTACGTTGATGAAGAGATTAGAATGTATTGTTCAGTAGAAATATCTTTAGAGGTTGACAAGAGTTTTTCAGACATTTTGGGCACTTTTCTCTGTTATTAACAGATCAGATGCAATTATATCAAAATTAGAGATTGAGCATTCTTTTGCAATTGAAGTTTGTATCATAAAGTTACAGAACATGTACATAAAACCTCCATAAAACATAAATATTGTTTTCCTGTTCAGAAAAAAAAACTTGCCTAATGTTAATCTTTCTTCTTTTGTTAATTTTTCACCCCTTTAGGCTCTATATATGAAATTTCTGGAAGTGAAGTGTGCTTTTCTACTGGGGATCTAATCAAGGTCATCAGGATTGAGCTCCAGTCAGTTTCCTGTGAAGATATCAGCAACAATGAGAAATTTGAGCTGCCTATCAACCACACAGGTTGGTCTGAGACACACAACGGCGCCATTTGTTTTGTCACTTTTTCAGCTGACAAGCTTTGTTTTTCAGGCTTGTTCAAAGTGGTCCCGGAGGAGATGCCGTACAGTTCAATCGAGGAGATGCTGAGTCTGCGTCCCATAGGCCTCGAGTCCTGCCTTCCATTCACTTTCACCAGCCACTCCAAGATGACCTTTGGCCCGCTCACTTTAGGGGCCGGGAGAGCTTTGACTGTGCTCACCATCGAGCACCATGAGACCGAAGGGGATCAAGTACGCTGCCATGTTAAAGGACAACAAGAGGCCACGGCTGAAGTGCTCATCCCTATGAAATTCCAAGGGGATTTTTCTGAGTGCGAAAGCGAGGAATGCTTTACTCTGCAGGAGATCATGTCTTCACCCTGCCTGCGAAGTCGAAGGTTTCGCCTCCTTAACACCACCAAGTATGAAAAACCGCTTGTCCTCAGTCCAGTTTACCAAGTCCAAGCCATCATGAACTGTAAGAACAACTTTTTTTCTTCTTTTTCAGAAACTAAATACCTTGAATATTTCATGCTCATATTCCAAGAAAATACTTGTTAGTTTCATTTGCTTGTGTACTGCAGTTTGCACAGTTTTGAGGAACTCACACGCTTTTTTTTAATAACAGGTCGCACTTACACAACTGTAAATGAGTTCTTGTTTCAGGCTTACTCCTATATTTGTTCAAATGCAGATCAAGATTTAACACATTTTAAACCACACATGATATAAATCTACATAAAGATTATAAAAATTTGCGCAGATTCAGTGGATTAAAAAAAAAATCCATTCTATGGTTGTGAATATTTCTGTTCCAATTCATTTTACTGCAGTCTGAATTATGATTAACTGTACTGTGCTGCAAATTTTATTTCAGTCACCTTTCCTGCTGACACAATAAACTCTGGTTACAGTTCAGCTAAACTGATGATGTCCTCTCCATTTTTCCCTCTCTCTCTCTCTCTCTTTTTAACAGTGAGGAAAAATGTACTGAAGTTCCCATCCAGCTTAGAGGTGGACGTGGTCGACGTCACTGATGTGTGCAAAGATGTTAATTTTGTGACACCGCTCAGCCTCACAGAGGTCCTGTCTCAGCCGGATGAAGCCTTCCCTGCCGTGGTGGAGATATTAGAAGCCCCAGAGACCCGCTCCCTGTTCAAATGCAGCTGGCTACCAGATCTCAACAAAACTGAACACCTAATTTTGCACAAGAAAGGAACAACGCCCATGGTTCTGATGTCCAGCTTGAAGAGCCGGAAGACATGCCAGTATTTCCTGGTGTCTCAGCAGTATGGCGGGCGATTTCGGAGGCGGCCGAGAGAGTTCACCTCTGTGTATGAGGTGTATGTCGCCTCAACCCAAACGCCAGACCTGAAGGTCAGCGTAACAAGGAACTGTGAGGAAGTGGAGGAAGAAGGCCTGCCTGGCCTCAGCGTTGGCGAGCACCTGCAGATTTTGGGCTGCACTAGAATGGAGCTTCCCTGTGAAACCAACAAAGAACGGCGGCAGTCCATTGAGGCTCTGCAATGTCAACGTCTTCAAGAGCAAGATGACGACGATGATGACGAAGAAGAGGTGGATGAGGATAATGAGAAACAGGAGGTTTTGCTGCCTCTATATATGCAAGGTCACTTTGTGGAGGTACTGGGCGATAACAAGAAATATAAACTTAATGACTTGGGGAAGGAGTTTAGTTTGCCACTGGATGTGAAAGTGGTGAGCCGAGACACTGAACTCCAAGCTGATCCACTGGTTGGGTTTGCTTGTCTCAGGATAGAAGGGGCTATGTTGGAGCCCACCATCCTGGCGAGTTTTCCACACAAGCCCGAGCATTGTTTTGAGATCCCGACCGAGTATCTCTCCATGTGTGTTTCATTCACCTGCGACAATCTGCCTTGGCCTAAAGATGAGCCCCCCAAGGTCTCCATAGAAAGGGTCACTGAGGTGACAGACGCATTCTTTTATGAATTTCGCAAACGGGGTAACTCAGATGAGACTCCTCCACCTCGACCGCCAAAGCGAGATTTGTCATCATCGAAGGTCACCAAAAAAACAAAAGCATCAAAGAAACCCCCAAAGCCCAAAAGGTCCAAACAACAACCAGACAGCAGCGTGCCGACTGAGAATTTCAGCAATTTGACTTTGAATAACAAAAGAAGACCCCCTGCTCCACCACCTCCAGTGAGTATGGCTTTTCATGGTTGTGTTATACTCTACAATACTGGTCAGGGTACGTTTGTCTGAGCTGTAAGTGTTAAAAACATCCCCACAGTGACATTATTTTAAGCGTTTCACGGAATGTGACTTTTAAGAAATCTTAAGACAAGAATAAAACAGACAGATGTTTCCCTTGTGGTAAAAACGAGACGCTTGTATTAAAACCAACTTCCTCTTAATATGCAGGATAACTCAGATGAGCCTCCACCACTCGCACCCAGAAAGCAATCGGATGCCGAGCTGCCAACAGGAAAGGCTCTGCCAAACACTTATGTAAAAATGAACCAGTCTCGGCCAAGTGGTAAGTACCTTATTTATTAATAATGCCACATGATGTCTTAAAATATGGGATCAATGTATTCTATAACAAAAAGTATTCGTATATTTTGGAAATTATTACACTATAGACTAATGCATTTTCTTTTTGGCACCAGAACAGATTTCTTAAGTTTTTAAATATTTTAGGACATTTGATCTCTCAGTTCTTGAGACAAAGTGTATTTCCTCATTTTGAAAAAAAAGATGTTGGAAGATAAAATGGACATTTCTTACAAATTTGAGGGTTCAAAAACACATTTAACTCATTTTTGGGTCCTAAATATTAAAAGGATAACTAGATTATAGAGGACGGAGTGCAGATGAAAAACATAAGAATAAACCATTTAATTCTTTCCCGCAGTGTCCCTGTGCGAAGTGCCTGCAGATGTGGAGAGCGACCATGATTATGAAAGCCTGGATGAATCTTTGGTTGCTATGGTGAAGACGGCACAAGAGAACGTCTTGTTCTACTAAAACCATTTGTTCTTCGGCAGCATCTAGATTTGTCCCGTGCACAGGGAGATCTGCAGTGTCTAAGCTATCATAGTGTGTTTGCACTCATGCTGAAAGCCTTTCAGCTTAATGTCAAACTATTCAATTTCAAACTTACTGATAGTCTTTATGTATGGGAGTGTTTTGACATTTTCCTCGTGTTTGGACCTCCCCCTTTTAAACTTTGATATCAGTGTGCTTGAGTATTAAGCAAGTAGGAATATGAGCAGCTTGTACTTTTATATGGTTGCACGATCCTAAATCCAGTCCTAAATTTGTTCAACCCCCAACACAACTAATTATGAATATTTATCAAGATTGCTCTGAATTATGTTGTTTTACAGCTTTATGTGAAACTATTACGTTGTTTCCCTGACAGCTTATCAGCACAGCGGTGACAAGTTGGACACTTTTCTTATGTGCTTAGGAAGATTTCTTACCTGAACCCTCATCTCGGCAATTTTCTTCTTTGAACCATTTTGTGTAAAAGTGATAATTTAGTGGAAATGTCTACGGTGCACCATTGGCTCAAACGTTTCAGCAAAATTGGTGTCAGCATACATCTCACGAAATGTGAGATATTGAAACGGGGAAGTTCAGTTTTTGATGGTGTGAAGTCATGTGAATGAAAGGTATGACAGTATTTAATTAATAAATTTGCAAAAACAGCCTTATGGTATTTATGATATGATAAATAACTAAGGTCAAATTTTTCATGCAACATGATATGAAGTGTAAATGTACTGGACATCAATCATTTATAGGATTATTTTCATTTAATAATAAAAAAAGGAATTTCCGATGAACGCAAAAATCCAGTTGGGGATCAACCATTTTAAAAGGACCTTTTAATTTTTGACAAAAGTAAGTTACAAAGACAAAAATAAACTCGTGAGTGCTCGTGTTTCAAATCTTTAAAATTAGAAATTGTTTTACAAGGCGAAAAATTTTTCACACTGAAAGTCAAAAACTTCAACAGGACACCACACCGACATAAAAGCAAAAGCAACGTCAGGAATACAGGATGAGGAAATCATTCGTCTCACCAAACTGTGCTCTTCGACAAACGTGCAACACCTTCACCTTAGGACTTGAGGCTTTATGAGCACTTCTGCATTAAACGTGTCAGAGAGATTTAGTTGATGTTAGAATTCTATATCCTAATACCCTTTTTCAGATCATATATGTATATATATATGTAAAAAATAGCAACAAGTGATACATCAAAGGTCAAACTAATCATCACTGTCGGTTGACTTGAAGTGGTCTTCATCAATGGTGGAAAAAATGTGACCCTCATTGCTTAGGAAGTCCACTGCTTGCCTGTAAAAGCACAAAGGGAAATTAGATTTTAGGAAGTGACATTAGATTTTGACACTTTCAAAGCCAACATATTAATGCATTAAAAGAAATTCCTTTTAGCTGCATTATTTCTGTAGTGATTAACACACTGCACAGTTTCACAAAGCAATGCAGAAAAAGCAGAATGCATCTTACACAAGGGCTGTTTAACTTTAAAACTGGAATTTTATCTACTAATGAGATGAACCAAGTTACCCTGTAGAGACCCACAAATTCAAATTAATTAATTTATAAAGCACTTTTCATACAGATAATATAAAAGTATCATACATAAAAAACATACAACCAACAAAACACCCACCTGATTATACTGTCATTTACATTCACTCAAACCCACCACCCTTCAGTCTCTTCGACTGAACAGAAATGAAAAGATATCTGCGGTATTAGGTATGCGTGTGAGCACACTTGTGTCTGTATAAACACACTTAAACCTCAAATGGTCAAGGCGCTTCAGCTATTGCCAGTACAAAGCTGCTTACAGGAGTTATAAAGTTAGATAAATATATCCTGATGGTACATTTAGTAGCAGATAAAAAACTGTAGTTAGAATGTAATAAATGTTCATGCAAATAATCGCAGATAAATATTTTAAATATAAACCAAAATACAAAATCGAGTTGCAGTATCATCTTCTTCTTTAAAACATGTTTCTTTTTTCAACAGAGCAGGTGAATAATTTTACAAAGCAGAACTTGCCAGCTTTAGGTGGGACACCGCCATTCACTGGAATTTCACCAAGTACTTTTATTCATTTAGAAAACTTAAAGCAAAACTTTTCTTACTTACTTGATTACAGTGAGACTCATGCCACCGAGTCTCTGCTTAAGATCCTGAATGCTGATACCCTGCGGGTCTGGGCAACTTCTTATCAAGCTCAGCACCTTGTGAGAAAAAAGGCATATTAACCACACAGTTTCAGGCTGCAAAAAGAAACATCTTTCCAGTCTAGTGATTTTTCTTCGAGGAGCACTCACTGGTTTTTCCGAGCATTCTCTTTATACAACAGATTTTCCCACAAAGGAGATTGTCTTTGTCTTTCAAATACCTGGTTCTGATTGGCACTTAAACCATTACTGATCATGTCGGTAGCTCCTGCGTAGCTCCCTCTAACCCCTTCCATGGCTGGTCTTGACACGGACGATACATTACTGCTTAGTCCTCCACCAGCACTGGACTGAAAAAGAAAGAAATCTTGTTGATAAAAGTTTTCTCATTACAACCTCAAAGACAATCTCAAACAGAGTCCATGTCCATCAAGAGAACTTGACTAAACTGAGTGGCTCTGTAAATAAACGGGCCGCTTTCATCTAAAGCAGGCGGGTTCCCGCAGACCAAACGTAATTTACTTGCTTTCAACCCGTGGGACAGACTATGAAATGTAATAGCGGTGTAGACATTTCACATACGACAGAATTCAAAGTTTCCTCACTATTAACTCAAAAGAGGAAATCTTTTACAGTAGTAGCATCTACACGAACTAAGTTCCCCATTCTTATAATTTTCAGTTTAGATAAGGTCTGTCAGGTTTCACGTCGACAATTTCTCACCATCCCCTGAGGTTTGCCGAGTACCATGTGTGCTTGAACCACCTCCAGCATATGTGAGGTGATTTCATTCATATCCTCCAGGGGCCTCACACTGAATGCCACAACAGACCTGTGGTTCTGAGACAGGAAGAGATGCACGGGTACATCAACACTTTTAAGTCTCATAGGGTTACAGTACAAAACAAACAGTTATAGTAAACATATTACAAATATCTTACACATGCAAGATAAACTAGATGGCCTTAATGTAATAAACAGCTACGCTGGTCTTTATACCACATTAAGTCCCAAACAGAACCAAAGTTAAAAAATTTGACATATAATGTCAACATTGGAAAAACTCTTAAAACACGAGTGCTCTGACATCTACAGCCATGAAACAAGAAACAAGCCTCTATCTACAGTGGCTGCTCAGGCTTCCCATAAGGTCTCATGTTTTGTAAATGTGCAAACTCACCTGAAAGGAACGCAAATTTCCAGAGACTTTGACATATGTTCCTGGAGGCAGTACAGTGCTGTCCACACTTGGGTCCTGTACAAACAAAATATGGAATAAGAAAAAAAAATAAAAATCAGAGTTTCTCAAGAATCAGTATTTTCTTTTCTTACAGTACTGTCAGACAAAAGGGTTTGTCATTAACTCAAAAGGCAGAAATTTGTGGGATTATTAATCTGCCCTTGACCACATAATATTCCTTATTCCACAGATTACATTTGCTCTGAATGTGCATTTTCAAGTTTAAATTAGGATTTAGATTGCTTATTGTGCAAATTACTCCAATTTCTACTGAGTCTTTGAAAGAATTCCATAGGAATCAATTTATATGATTTTATCACCAATGTAGTTTCAAACCTTATTATTGCACTGACTTTTACATAAACAACCTTAAAAGTAAAAAATGAACAAATACTCGTGTAAAAAGAAATAAACTTTTCTATGTTTTATTGACGTCTCTGAAGCCTCTTATTGTGTTAAACACAGAGAAAAAAATAGACCAACAGAAATGTGGACAAAGTTTGTGTCACTATTTATGGCAGCTGTACAGAGCATACAAGGTAAGCTGCTCTGCTGAGAAGTCGGCATCATGACACTCATAAGCAAAGAAAGACAAGTGTGTTTTAGACTAACCACAGGTAAACTGTCTACTCAATTTAAATCAATAGCCCTTGGACATGAATTTTAAGACAAGAACTTGTGACCCTCATGCATCTGTTCATTGCAACCCAGAAAACTCTTGTCTTTAAATATCGTGAAGTGTCATATAATGCAGGATGCAATTCTTTATCAGTTTAACAATGTGTGAAAATGGTCTATGATATTTAATCTCATTTACCTTTCAAATTCTTTCAGCGTACTGATAGAAACATAACATCACATATTTTGCAAGTAAAATATTGCAAACTACAAAGCAAAGGGCTTTGTTTACCTACAATGCCTTATTATGAAAATACAATGCAAAGGACATTGTATATTCATCACAAGGGACTGTGGGTAAACACAACCACAACAAACACACAGGGGTTGAGAAAAGGCTAGCTGTCAGATGGTAAGTGACAAAGCGGTAAAAATTCAGAAAGAATTGTGGACATCACAAAACAACTTGCAGCAGTTCCCTGGTTTGCTCTTCCTGGGTGAAAACTGAAGCTTTCCTGCATTAATCAATATTTTCTTATTTGTTGTTTATCTCCTTCTAGCCAGGGGCCTGTTTCAAAAAGCGGGTTTTGTGGAAACTATGAGTATGTTAACCCTGAGTTTGGGGAAACTCCGAGTTTTCCGTTTCAAGAAGCGGGGTATGTTAACCCTGAGTTTGGGGAAACTCCGAGTTTTCCGTTTCAAGAAGCGGGGTATGTTAACTCTGAGTTTGGGTAAGTTGAGGAGTGAAGCCCGTTTCATGAAGCGAGGTATGTTCTACTCGGAGTCTGTTACCGCGGTAACATAGGCTGTGAACATAACCTGCTGGATAGGTGGTTTTATCCCAGAAACTCAAGAGCTTGTCTTCGACTCCGCCCTCTTACCGAGCACCTCAAAGCCGGACCATTTCCTCATTTATTCACAGAGTCTCCATCGAGCTGGAAAAGCCAAAATAAAAAACAGCTGGATGATCTGAATGATGTTTTATGAGTTATAGTTCGCACCAAAGTCGCAATTGCCCCATCCAAAAACGTGTATATAATCTTTGTCTCCCGACTTTTTACCTAGCGTGATCGGTTTTCGTTACAGTCATTGTAATACATCATCAACCTCACCCCCACTGTGGACGTGCACGCAGCACTTAACTCATTCTTTGTAGCTAATGCATAACTTTTTGGGGATTTTTTTTGTACAGCCCAGGGAGAGCACATCATCAAATGTGTGCAGAAAGGTGTGCCTTGCACTAAAACATTTTCTTTGGAAAGCAACACACTATCCCACAGATGGAAGACCATGATGAGGAGCATCTTCCTCTCAGAAAGCCAGAATCTCTCTTTTTTAATGTATGGAAATCACAAAAAGCATGACTGCATACAACCACAGAATGAGTCACACATTTATTTCATTTAGTCTGCCATAGGCTATCTGAAGGCAGGGAAAGAAAACCCAAAGATTTCCGCTTAATTTTTCATATTATTAAACATATAGGCTATACTTTCAACTATACACATGTGTAGTTTATATTTAAATACCTTGATTAGCTACAAGATCTGCTTTCTGGCGGTCCAAGAACACCATTCCCTTATCGGTTTATCTAATGTGTTTAATGGGATGAGCCGTGTATAACTCCTTCACTGATAATGAAATCCATCAGAATGACATGAAATTATATTGTTCTGCACGAACAGCTGCAGCCTGCAGAATGAAACTATGGTGTTTACCAAAACTCACTGTTTATTCATCAGAATAAGAATTTAACTCGCCACTCTGATTTATAAAATATTCAAGAAGATAGAAAATGCACATCATGCAAAGAAGGTAGGGGGAAAAAAAGCCGATGACGGGGATTGATCCCACTATCTCATGATACAAAGTGAAATGCGGTGACCACTCAGCCAAACATCAAACTAAAGAAACC
>JAVQJG010050343.1:0-13856 GCA_036024015.1 Craterocephalus amniculus | reverse complement strand
TGACAAAACTGAGCGCAGGATGGGCGCAGCATTATCTCTAGCCCTGCAGCTCTTATACGAGCCTTCTGACGATGAACTAGCCTGCACCAGCGCCTGGTAGTTCAGTGTCCTGCTGTAGGCTGTTAACCATCGCTGTTAACAATACAGGCCTAGTTGATCATTAGAGAATAACATTATTCTTTAAATTACAATGGGAGGCACATGAATCTGGGAGAGGCTGTTATTTTAACCCTCAGTAACCCTCTTATTTTCTTTAAAAAGAACGAAGTTCTCCACCTTATTTCACCTGACTTTCTTCTTCTCTGTATTATTAACGGTTTGGCGCCGTCCGCTGCTTGAAACAATGACTTCCGGGTCATGCCGCTGCCAAAAACGAAATAACCAAAATCAGATCCAAGCGCTCATTTTTCGATTATTCCATTTTCGTTTTGTGCACCAAAACGAAAAATCTGATAACGGTTCGTTTTCCGATTTTTGGTTTTTGTCAAAAAACAAAAATGGAAAAAACGAATGGTTTTTCGATTTTCGATTTTTCGTTTCAAATGAAAAAACGAACTGCCTGAATATACACGGACCGTTTTGAACCTCTTTTTTATGATAGCTTCTTAGAGACATGAAATCTGTCAAGTGCTACTTGTCCTCTTGATTTTACTCGGGATATAGATGACACCACTCTGTGAATTTTGATTCGGACTCATTTTCTTCCTCCTGCTCTCCCTAACGTCATGCTGACTGTTTCACTGATTCATGAAAAGAGTTACCAGGAATGACCTTTACACGCTGCGTTCAAGAGCCTAACTTTCAACAACTAAAGAAGACAATTAAAAATGTTTTACAGAATCAAATCCGGAAGCATAATTCATCAAGAAAATAACATTAATTTTCTGGTTTAAATTGTGCGTTCATCAAGCAAATATTGTGTTCTTGGATATGAATTTCTTATTGTCATGAACATGGAGACAATTCCAAGCTTAGCACAAAAACTAAAGACATTTTTGTTTGGGCCTTTATTTCCCCCTTTTAATAGTCTAACTGCTGTTGTATTTGAACAATGAATGGAAAAAAACACTTAACTAAATATGCTATACTTACAGCTATATTGTACATTTATTAATATGCACTGTCCTGTTCAAATAAACAATTAAAATACATGTTGGAAAGCCTGAAAAGTTACTTTATAGTAGGTGCAATTTAAACATTTTGCTTCTACTGAATGACAACACAACAAGGTTACACTTTATTCATTTGACACTGTCAGGAACCTCATTAATGGCCTTGCACCTTCTCCATAAGCTGGTCACCAGTTTGGCCACATTTTGCAGTGAGAAAGTTTCATTTCTCAACCAGAGTTGCTGAAGGTCAAGCAGAGGTTATTGTGGCCACTATAGCACACACACATCACCCAAGCTGACTGGACTCAGGTCCGGACTTACAGCAGGTCTTCATAACATCCTCTATTCTCCCAAATTCTGGAGGTACTCTGTGACGATCCTGGCTCCGTGGGGGAGAGTTTTGTCATCCTGGAGGACAGAGTTGGGTCTGAGATTCTGGAGATATGGGAACACAACTGGGTCCAGAAACTCATGTTTGTCATTTAGGCGCAAAGCAGGTGCAAGTCATACATGTACGAATGTCACATACTTGGCAGCTGTTGAATCTCAAAACCAAAGAGTGAATACCAACAGGTGAATGTTGCAGGAGAGGAGAGTTTGGAACATTTTCGCCAGGAGACTAACCACAGATTTATCAGTGCTCATTCAACAGAACAACCCTTACCTGTTATACATAAAATGGACTAATCAGGCTTTCCAGTCATGTACAATACAACACCAACTGGCATTAATACACGTAACGAATATTTGACCAAACCCAAATATCCTTACTTATTGGTCCAGATTTATTTAGAACAGTCTCACTTTATTCATAAAACTGTCAAAGACTGAATGCTTACCAGTTTTAGCAGGTGCATGAATTCATTTTTGATTGCATATGTCTTAATTATAGTATGGAAATAAGTCTGCTCTTAAAATACTTTAAAATAATGTTGCTAATATTATGACAACTAACAAGGGAAGTTACAGGCCAGACTTAACATGAAAGTTGTGACAACAAAATAATGAAAATAAAGTGGAAAGACTTCAAAGATTACATATGAAGAACTGATAGCAGAATATGAGTTTTTAGTTTGTCATTATCTGTTAACATGATCAGAGACTTCAAAGACCTCCCATCACTCGGGGTAATTTCCTCTGATATATGGGTATTAATGTTTTTGTTTCAACCATTCACTGCTATGAATGCATTTGAAATCCTTTATAGTAGTGTCATCTAATTTCATTTTACTGCTGTCACTAAAGTTCCTTAGGGAACAAATTCTGATTCAAATGACCATCTGTTTCAGGATATCAGCTTCCAGTCTACCTGTGATGTGTCAACCATGCAAAATTAATGTCAACTTATCAAACACACCCTGCAAAAAAAGGAGGGAAAATCCCAGGAGACGACTCTATAATTAATATGTTTCATGTTAACAGAATATATCCGTACAGCTCAGATAACACAAGCCTCCGTATCAGCAAGAACATTGTTCTCTTTTTACATTTACCCCGGTGGCACAGTGCTGTGTTCCAGCCCATTTCCACCTTGACAATGGAGGATAAAACAGCTGTTGTGCCATTATCATTAAATCCATCATTAAAATATATAAAGCTGTGCTTTGAGGAGAGTGTGGCAATGACCTTGATCGGTCAAAGTAGCCTGGGTTGCATGAATTATGGGTGTTGGTAAATCTGCAACTGTTTTATGTGCACATATAGCTTGTATCATTAGACGCTAATGTTGCTTCTCATTTAAAGCAGAAACTTTTTACCACATGATATGGGAGGCAATAATAGCTTGAATCACTGAAGTGTGAACTTATAGCTGAAATGGTCACAAATAGTTTTGGGATTTTGGTGTTAAATTGGACTTGGGACAAGTTAAATGAAATGATGCAGTCGACATTTATGCTGCAATGATATTGCATAAAAAAACACGGAATAAAAAAAACCTTTATTTCAAGGCTTCAATATACTTTAATGCACTGAAGATGAATAGCTTTGTAAGGGAAGGGGTTGTTTTATAGATAAGTACAGAAGAAGAACGATGCAAGAGAGACTAATGGAGAGGAGCAGATTGGTGATTGATAGCTGAGAAAGACACAGCTGCTTTGAGAGAATAGAATATAAAACAGATGGGAGGAAGAGGGATGGAAGCACTGAGAATAATGTTGTAATTTACAAAACAAATTGGAGGGAGGGGTTGGCAGGAACAAAAAAACTATGCTGAGGACATATGACGCAAACTGCTGAAAAAGTTGAGCCTAATACAAGATTTTAAAAAAGAAGCAAAATGAAGCTCAGTATAAAGAGGTATATCAGGGAAAGAGTTGAGATCTAACAGAAGGAAAGAGGACAAAAGAAAATTCAAAAAGGCAAGAAAGAAAGAAAAAAAAGAGATTTTGGTGACACAAGGAGGAGACAAAGGCATGAGGAGTGAAGAGGTGAGGAGGGAATAGTGGTCCTGATAGATGAGTAATGTCAGGTTCATTTCCTGAGGAGTAGAAGACAGAGCCCGTTTAATAACTGTCATACACACACACACACACACACACACACACACACACACACACACACACACCACACACCTACACACACACACACACACGCACACACACGCACACACACACACACACACACACCCCTGGGATGCACACCACTGGAAGTATACTTGACATCAGCTGCTTTTTTTTAATGAAGGATGCAGGAGTCATGGAGTGCGGCTGGAATAAACATCATGGCATCTCACTCAGATTTAATTTAATAAATCAGCCCCAGTGTTTAGCATGCTGTTTCCAGTTTTATCGTGTCAGTGTGTGCGCGCACGCACGGCTGCTTGTGCTTAGCACACTCGTCTCAGGTGCACACAAGTTTAAATGCATTTGATCCGAGGCAGAAATGTGATTTTGTCAGCATAGTAATAAGGGATTGTAGCAAAATAGCATAATAAAACGATGTAATGTTATCATGATTATTATATTACAGGGGATTTGTGTTTGCTTTGTTTGTGCCTTCCTTTTTCACAGTGATCTATTTACGCAGCTGCTGCCAGTCTGTCTGTGTTCCAGTATACGTGTGCATTTTATGTGACTTGCAACTGTGCATCAGCCCATTTCCCAAACGAGCTGTACGATTGATGGTTTAATCAATGGCCACCTGTCTGCTATTGGCTAATCAATGCTGAGGCAAACATTTAGATTAGCTCTTTGGAGAAGGCAAATAATTGACTTTAAAGGCTTGACAGACAAGCGATGTATACTGGAAGTGCATGCCAGTTGAAGGACAGAGAGACAGATGGAGAAATGGACTAAAAGAAATGCAGTGTGAAGCAAAGAGGAACCAGAAAGCCAGGAAAAATTGGTGTCAGAAAATAAACCAAATAGATCCGAGATCAAAGGATCAGGGAGAGATTGACTGATCTCTTCAAACTAATCCTCTGCTCTCCATTCTTCAGGGTTATTCTCTGTGTAATAGCTCTCTCTCTCTTGTCACACATGCACTGTAGGCTGCAGTTTCCAGAGGAACTGGACATAAGGATGTAAATATAAGTTTTGTACAGACTCTACCCTGCTGGCTTCCCAGTAGACAGTCTGTAAAATGTTTGAATGGGAACATGTGTAAATATGGCTGATTTTATGCTAAGCGAGCTGTCTGCTCCTTTGTAGTGTTCCCTTCTCGGCTGTGTGCTGATTTCCACTTGTTTTAGGATGTTTGATATTTTCAGATACATGTAGAACAAATATCAACCTTGAAGCAGTTATGACAGATGAATCAGCAGCTTTGTCTGCTGTCACCGTGGTGATGTTTCATACATACATATATCTCAGCATTGTCTTTTCACTGTGGGACATGCAGTTTAATCTCTAGTTTCAAAAATCTGACAAAAAATCTGCTAAAACATATTTTACAAACAGAAATATCAATATATTTTTTCAATATATGTCTGTCCACTTTGATAATCTGATAGTGAGACTGAAAAGCTGCAGACAGTTAATTTTTACATGAAATTCCAAACTGCATTAATAGACATTAAAGGCAAGGCAAGGCAAGGCAAGTTTATTTATATAGCGCTTTTCAGGTCCAAGACAATTCAAAGAGAACCGATGCTCTCTGGCAACACGCTGCCTGCACTTTGTCTTTGGTAGAAAACAGGCTGCTGCATTTTTAACCATCTGCAGATAAGCTACACCTCAATGACTAATGCAGCAGTATGAGAAATTTTAATCAAACGCATGAGCTTGTTTCATCACCTCTAACACCATAACACACCTAACCTGTTTTTACTTGCACTTCTGTTCTTTTTCTGCTTCTCTGTCATTAGGACTGATTTATATTGATTTAGCACTCAGTGTATAAACCAGGGTTTCTCTCTGCTCTGAAGCCTGAATGCTGATTTTCTCACCTTTAAGTCGCTATGGGGAGGGGAATGTGTTAAATGAAAAAATGTAAAGAATTTTGAAGCGATATCTTCAGTCTTAGAATATGTAATCTTCTTTGTTTAATCTTCGTTCAACATAGAAATCATGACTGCACAAGTCTTTAAAAATACAGTATATGGAAAGCTTGTTTCCCCTCTGTCTTCAGAAATGATTTTGGCAGCAAAATACTTTAAAGAAACTGTACAAAATACAAAAGTTCTCGCAAAAAATTTACATAAATTAAAGCTTTAATAAGAATATTAGATGGAAAAAAACTAATATATGTGAGAGAAACATAAATATTTGCTGGGGTCACCTTTTGACAATCAAAAATTTTTAATTGCTTGAATAAAAAAAAATAGAAGCAGTTGTGTGTGATTTAGGAACAATGCTGGACTGTGGCATGACTTGAATTCTTTCTATTGTTTAAAGGCAACACATGAGCAATAAGCTGCCACTTTCACTATGGATAAGCAAAACAAATCTTATTTAGCAGTGTCAACCACTTCATAGAATAGCAAGCTGTATTAATCACCATTATATGACCTTTTTTAATTCCTCCAGTCATTTAGGAAAAACTCCGGAGTTAAGGCTTACAAAAAGAAGAAGAGGAAAAATAATTTGTAAAAGGCATTCAGGGAAACGATTAGAATCAGAAGACGGTTAAGAAGCTCTTAGAAAAAGTAGTTTAGCTGGGAAAATTAATTTATTAAATCTTATAGAATGATTAAATACTTTTCAAGGGTGAGAGATGTCTTTCTTCCACAAACATAAGCTAGACTGATGTATATTCTCTGTAGGATCGTTTGATTTTTACTTAATGAAATTACCGGCATGATTGCTGTGTGCCACGTTTCTTTGTAAAGCCTTCGGGAATCATTTCAGTGAATTATTTTTCTCTTTTTTTTAACAACCCCATGCTGGGCTTGTTCAAATGTTTATAAGACCAGAGATGGTAAAATTAATCTACAGAAATTGAAATGTTATTTTCCAAGTGTAAGATCAAAGAGAGGACACATCAGCATCCGCAAAAGAAGTATACATACCACAGAAAAAAAAAGCCAGAAATCCCTCTGTGGGTGTGCAGTAAATACTCTAAAAGCAGCAATAAACTGACACAGTTTGAAACCCTCTGTTGTGTCAATCAACAACAAGCAGCAGGACGATGATTATCTGCTGAGACCAAATTGAACATATAACTGTGCTGCTCTGTAAAGCAACATTACTAGATACATCCCAGTTTTATTTCAACCATTTTTTCTGGTTCCTGTTAGGTTTTCATGGCAAATAATGGTCAAAACAGCAAAAGTACTAGAATTAAATTGAAGTTTTTTTTACCCAATCCTCATTTTTCTTGCAGGTTCATTTACTGTATATGATGATCGATGACTAACCACAGGTAGAAGGTAGACACACACACTGAAAATTATGACACATACTGTCCCACGCAGCGAGGACATACAATAATGCTGAGCGTTCTACATTACAAAGAGGATAGCGTAACTAGCGTAACATTGTTCAGTTTTAAAGGCTCCATAGTGTTCTGTGCTCTTTTATACCCTGCTGACATGCCCTGAATTTAGTTTGATTTAGTCTCTTATCTGGTCTTTGAACTCAAAGTTTATGTTGAGCCTGTAATAGGACAGGAAGTGCTATAAGATCACGCTAAGAGTCATTTTTGAGGGGAAATAGTTCACATATTGATATTCATGTTACATCATAATTTCACAGTTTTCCTGTTCCTGTTCCATTTCCGAGGAATATTTCCTTCCCTCTCATCTCCACCCAATGAGATTACACAGTGTCCTTTATTTCTTTCTTTCTTTTTCTCTTTCTTTCTTTCTCTCTCTTTTGTTCACCACATTGATCTTTATTTGTTGAAAATAATCATATCTATTTGATATATTTTTCAATAAATACTAAAAAATGATTTTTTCAAAAGAAAAAGAATCATATTTTCTGTTCACTGAAAATGATTATTTTGTCATCTCTACTTTAGGCCTTTCAAAGCTCCAAGGCAAACCTTAAGTATAAATCACTTAAAGCTACATCCACCCTCATAAGACAAATACACTTTATTTGAGGCACTTAGGGCATAAAATAAAGCCGGATGCCCTGTGTGCTTGGAAATAACAATAATTATTAGTCAGTTGGCCAATAATTGTTCAAGCAGTTCATCATATTGAAATTACAATTCAACCATCATTTTTATTCAATTTCAAGAATAAAAAATTTGCCACTTTACACCAAAGTCAGACAAAAAATCTGCATTATGTTTCTCTGAATAAAGCTCCTTACTTCTGCATTACTATGTGGATAATGAGAAGAATACCTTGAGAAGCCAATGTCCAGGGTTATTTCTCCTGAACTGATTTATTATTATGCCCTTTATTTCTCCTAATGAAGGGTTTGGAAAAACTGGTTAGAAATTAATTGTTTCAAAATATGCAGGCACTTCTTTCAAAATGTGACCAAGAAAAATGCTGCATGCCAAAACAGCGTTTCCTCTATTAAAATAAACTCCAACTTCTAATGATGTAATGGAGTTATGAATCCACATACTGATTAACTGTGAAGCAAAAATGAATCAGAGCACAAAGTGAAAATGGGTTGTGTTAAAACTTGACTAAGACACAGACGTTATAATGAGGGTTTTGTCGATTCTTCAAACTGCACATCTTTCTTTTTAACACACTAAAAAAAAGGTCAGGAAGAAATGTTCCTCTCATTAAACTATCTCTTATTATCCAACCAGTCTACTCTACCCAATGTTTTACTACGTTTAAACACAGTCCTTGGAAAAGTATTCATGTAAATGACTTTGTTGGTATTAAATTGAATGAGTGAAAGTAAAAATCTAAATGATTTTTCCTTAACAGGGTCAAACAGGATCAGATAAGAAACCTATTTTGACACAATTCCTGATTCATCTACATGCCATTAACATGAGAGATCTGCTCTCAGTTTGGATCCTGTTTTATTTAAAATCATCTGTAATATTGATCCAGTGTGAATTAATTTGCACGGCAAGCTTTTGAACCTGTAAACATCAGCTGGATGGTTCAAACCCGATAAAAACTGGCATTTATAACCTGATGTGGAGGGGCAGGACCGAAAGAGGAGAGATGGACAGAGCGTCAACATCGCCCTGACATTTTAACAGAGTTCAAGCGTCTCTGAATGACACATTAGACACAAACACTGAGCTACAAGCCCGCCGAGTGGTTTGGTAGTTACACGCTTCGATGTGGATAGCAGCCCAGCCCCTCATGACATGGAAAGACTCTTTAGAGGACGTACGGGCAATTATGAGAAGTTCAAAAGAAGCTGGTTTGTCAGGAATTATTTTTGCTGTATGTCTGCAGAGTAAAAGGGGAAAAGTAAAACACAAGGAGTAAGATAAAAAAGTATGTGTTACATAGAAACTACAATATGATGGACAGAATCATACATAACATTTGATGTGGAGATGAGGCTAGCTAACATTTTCTGAGGCTGACAAGCTGCCAAGTTCCATCACAGAAGAGCAGACAGTAGAGACATGTCAGTCAGGATCAGATGCGTTCAAGTCTAAATGAAGGCCAACAGCAGGTGAAATTCAGACAGAAAAAATAACATAAAAACTTACTAAGGATCTCTTCATGACACTTTTCTTCTTGGTATTCATCAATCAGTCATGGTTTGTATCTACAAGTGGCCTTTATTTCTGCAAGTTAATGCAGTTTGTGTTTGCTCTGATGATTTTCCAGTCTGGTGCTTCCAACAGAGCAAATCATTGTTCAGCTATACTGACTGTCTGACTATTATACCTGTATTTGGAGCTCAGATGAGGTAGAACCGGAGCTGATGTATTGAACATCAGCTTGAAAGTATTTTACCTTTTTTCCAGTTTACAGTTTGTTTGTTTTTTCTAATGTAGATTGATTTGTTATTTTGTCATTTTGACTGGACTTTCAATGTTAGTTTTCAGATTCCACAAGGTTTTAATAAGATAAAACCCCTCTGAAAAGTAATTTTCTCTATCCAAACAAATAGTTTTCAGGGTCTCTGAAGGAGCTTGAATTCAACTTGAAGTTATTTTAAAAGTGGAACCGAACAGAAGGTCTTTCTTCAACAATTTGATAATAAAGTGGCAGCTCCATTTTTCTAAGCAATATGAATGTTATTTATTGCAAGAGACACATTAAAGACAATGGTATAGAGCACATATTAACCTTAATATAATAATAAATACAGTAGTGTGACAACCATCATCATTACTTAGTGAAGCTGAAATCTATTTATCATGTGAATCTGTTTGCCTGAAGACGAAAGCGGTTCACCTTCTGCGTATCAGAGCAGCAAATGGGCAGAGACCTCAGGCCTGCGCCGTGTGGATGGAGACAGCAGCTGCACTCTCAGGAACTGACTGCATATCAAATGGCTGTCGGTTGCCGTGCTGCAGGTGCTCATCTTCAGAGATACTTTCACACAACTCAAATGCCAATGGCAATGCCTCGGTGCACTCGGTGACTTGCCGTACTGCCTCCCATAAAAACTCTGATGAGCTGTCAGTGGGCGCTGAGCTGCAACAAGGTGGAAGCTCTCCATTTCCTATGTGCCATTTGGTCTGATGAGCTGGACCAATATCTCAAACATATTATCCTACAACAACATATATCCAAGAAGCATCTGGTAGGTGAAAGAGAAAGGTGCAGGAGGGTGCAAGTTTCCATTTAATTCAGTTATTGATGGCAGTCGGGTGGAACAACATCAGCTCAAATATATAAAGATATTAGTTCTGTGCATTTCATTAAAAGTTGTTTGCATGTTATTCAATCAAGACATCTGTCATTTAATTGATTTTAAAGTTATTAAATTTTTTAAAAATAAATCCATAATGTTTGGCCATGGAGTTGTTCCAATCTAAATGTTTGGACAGCTCACTTCAAATAATTTTTTTTTCTTTTCTGCCTAACTCCAAAAGGAGACAAAATCATTATATAATAATTATAAAATAATTAAGGCTATATTATGTAATTAGATCCATTAAAATAATATTGTAAACTTGTACGTGTTGAAGGGATTGACACTGGACGGTGTGAATGTGTGATTGATAATATGATGAGGTAATAGAGAAGGTTTAAGTCCCCAGAGCAATAATCAATGTGACAAATCAGAAAAAACAACACCTAAATGAAAAAACTGAAAACGTGTCTGGAAAACATATCAGAATGAATCTGACATCGGAATTGCTGTAAGTTAAACGCAGAAGCTCAATAAAGAAACCATTTTTTTCATATACTTTAGGTATTGTAGATGTGTTAGATAGTAGAAGCAGACAGAGTGGCAAAGTTACCAAGCCTTGAACGAAGCAGCAGATAACGCTTATTTGATTTGCCTAGAACACCTCAGTCTTATCATTTAATTATAAAGATAGATGGTTTTCTAAAATTGAATAATATTCCTCAGCATACAGTATGAAATTTTTACAAGCTGGATTTCATTCTGCATTTATGTTTAGTTGTGTTATTTTACAAAACACTTTTGCTGGAATCTCAACACTGGATGATATGGACATGAGTGTTTAGACTGTTTTGTACACAAAAAAGCAGCTCATTTTTACAAAGACTGTCCTTAGAGATGTGGAAGCTCATACTTCCCTTTCAGTTAACTGTCAGTTTCTCCACAGGGATATCTAAAAGCCACTTGCATGTCTCCATGTAGTCCTCTTGATACAGCTGAGCTTTTAGAGTAAAAGGTGCACATGCCCGGTGGAGTCTGACCTCTGTGCCTATGGAAGTGTAAGTTGTGCATCAGTGTGTACGTGTATGCCTGGATGGTGTACACGTGTGGAAGAGGAAGCAGATGGATCTCCATTATTAGTGCGAATGGGATCAATGAGTCAGCCTGTATCTAAAAAAAATGCTAAAAACACACCCACACGTGAACACACCGACATGCAGATGCAAATGTTTGCCACTCATACACATGCAGCCCCGACAAACACACAAGCAAGCACATTCTCTAACAAAAGATGCACAAAAGCCTCTGCTGTATATTGAAATACCTGTCCAATTTAAACATCAAGCTAGTCTACAATGCATCAAGGTCAAGACTACAGGGCGGTATTGTGCAAAAGTGAACTGTGTAGGTCAACACAACCACACTCAGACCACACTCAGACACACAGTGGACAGCAACTGAGCAAAAGAGTGTCAGAGGGACACGCCCATGTCTCTGATTGTGTGTCAATGTGTGACTTCCCAAGGGAAATCACACATTGACACCTCTTCACTTATTCCATGAGCTATTTCATGGCTCTTTTCTTTCTTCTCTGTCTTTTATTCTACCCTCTTTTCAAATCTTCATTAAGTTAAGCTCTATTACCGCATTGACCATAAGAGAATAGCACAAAAACACATTTTTGTCTGCAGCCCATGTTGCTGTTCTCTCAGTCCGCTCCTATTACTCAAGCTGCCTCTGCACTCATGTTCTTATCTAACTTGGCCTTGCTGACGTTGAGCTACTGCAGCAATGCCAGATGAAGAAAGAACTAACAATTCTTTTAGTAAAAGGCGCGTGGGCTGCCCACCCACCTTCAGTCTTAGATAGACTCTAATATACTGGCTTATAAAACAGTAGTGAGGTGCTCCAACTTTTTTCCTTTTCTTGTTCTCAAAGTTCTTTTTTGTCATATGTTCATCATAGCCACGATATATGTACTGTAGAGCTTTATTATTGTTACTATGACTGCTTCCAATTAAATGAATATTCAGAAAATCTGAATATAAAATGATGTCCCATGTCAAAAATAACATCACTTTCGTAATACACAATTAGGTAGGCGAATATAACAATGCACATTCCTGCATGCATTATGACTAATAAGCAGTTATGCACACTCATTAACAGAGCTGATTTCAGCCAGGAAAGATGGAATAAAACATTTAATCCAACTGTACCTTTACGGCCTGCAGAGGCATGATTTTGGCTGCCCTCTGTCAAAAAGGGCGTTGGTGGAGAATCACTTAAAGAAGTAGCTGAAGAACTAAGTTCTGTGTAATCTGTCTGCCTACATGAGGTGAATAATGACTCATGAATTGATTTTTTTTTCTTGTTTTGCCTGAGGCAGTGAACAACCCTTTGGCCAAACACAGCTAAATCCCAGTCTCACTTCTCTCATTGTTGTCAGCAATGACACAGCTAAGTAAAGGGAATTGAACTTTTGTTATTTTGACCTAACAAAGGAATGGAGGACTTGTCCTTCAGATACTAATTAAACTAACATGCTCTTAAAGGACCAATTCAAATCATCATGTTCTTGTTTTTGTGCTGGCATGCAGTCTTTTTTTTATTAACTTTCTGCTGTTTTACCTTTCACTTTTCTGTTTCTCTCTCCTCTTCTCATCTTTTAGTTTGTGCATCCTCGCCTCCACACCTCACGTCTTATTCCCTCCCAGCTGAGATGCAAGCAGAAGAGGTAGGAAGAGGCATGAGGCGTGAAGGATGCAAAAAACAACCATTTTTGGAAATTAGTTTTTAAACTTACGTCAATTGAATACAAATGAAAATGTGTCCCAAACCTGCATCCTCTATCCGGTGTTTTTATGATTGTGGACCAACAAAGTATGATTAATGAAACTACTATGACATACATTAATAACTGTTTATGTATAAATACATTTACAACAAGGCACATTGTATCATGACATTACGTGAGAACTTTTATACATTGTGATGCAAAGACAAATTCAGTAACAGCTTGACCTTGCCTAAGCTTCTCCCAAAAGCCTCCTCTCTCCTCCAGATGCATTTTAGGAACCGAAACATCCTTCAAAATGGCACACTGGGATCAATTTCCAGGTCCCAGGCAAGAGGACAAAGGATAGAGAAGGCAACCAAGCACAAACAGAGAAATGAAAAGAGCCTTACGTGTATGTGTATATAGCCCCTATACATCCTTACCAGCTCCCTGATTGATCATCACCTGACTCACCTGTCTCCTATCTACCCACAGCACAGCAATATTTAAACCCCAGAAGCTCATTCACTGTCTGCAAGACTGGTTAGGTCAGCACGGTGCAAACTCCTTCAAACATTACGCTGTCTTTTTGATCCTTTGTGAGTTTCATCCTCAACATCAATCTTGCATAGTTTACACCTCAGGTCCACAACCCTCCTTCCCTGTTTGCCTTTCCTCCCATTACAAACCACTCACTGCAGTGAAGCT
This sequence comes from Craterocephalus amniculus, assembly GCA_036024015.1. Classification (NCBI taxonomy): domain Eukaryota; kingdom Metazoa; phylum Chordata; class Actinopteri; order Atheriniformes; family Atherinidae; genus Craterocephalus; species Craterocephalus amniculus. Next base: position 129 of record JAVQJG010050343.1, on the reverse strand, counting down.
AGCTTCTTGTCGAAATAGTCTAGCCTGACACAATGAATCCCTTTCCTGTTTGCCTTCTTAGAGTGATCCGTCTTTAGTTTCATCTGCCTCATTATCTATCTGAAGACTCTGCTTAAATAAAAGGATCTT